>VURO01046881.1:0-44560 GCA_015108175.1 Pelvicachromis taeniatus | reverse complement strand
ATGTATATATATATATGTATATATATATATGTGTATATATATATGTATATATATATATGTGTATATATATATGTGTATATATTATATGTATATATATGTATATATATATATATATATATATATATATATGTATGTATGTATGTATGTATATGTATGTGTGTGTGTGTTAGCAGAGTGGCATATTCGTTGCAAAGAAACGGCAAAGGATAATGCTAGAAAAATCCAAGGAGCTAAAGTTAAAAGGCACCCTGCTGTAGCTAAAGCAGAGGGAGGAATGCCGTGTGAGCTGCATCGTAATCATCATATTTAATAAAGAATTGCATGAATTTTGGTGCAATCTACTTGTTTTGAGAGGAAAAGTGCTAATCTATTGAAAGCTAATAAAGCAACTAAGTGTTAACAGACTTCAGCATTACGTCACTATTATTAAGACATTTATGGGTTTTGACCTCCTGAGCAGCTGTGGCCCAGGAGGTGTAGCCAGTTGTCCTGAAGGTCAGTAGTTCGATCGTCGGCTCTTCTGGTCAGCATGTCGAAGTATCCTCGGGGAAGATGCTGAACTGAGTTTCCCCTCCCGTGCACCCATGGAAGTATATGTGCGCGTGTGAATGTTGGATTAAAAGTGCTCAGTCACAGACATAGACAGGAATGGTGATGCTGTTTCCCAGTTTGGTCACTGGGAGGTTGTTTTGAACTTGAGGTCTCTTATCTCGAACATGACTTGCTCTGTAGGAGGTTTTTCGCTGGTATTCGGCGAGCTCAAGAGGTCAGATCAAAACGATAGGCTCTTTGTCGAGTTACTCAGGCCATTCAGAAACAGTTGTTGTCGAGGATGGCGCTACCTTTTACGTATGTACTGGTTTGAAACATAGTTCAGATGGGTGTTACACATCAGAACAACTTTCACTCGAATGGCAGGGCCCATCATTGTTAGTCACTGCTACCGATATTCACCGGTCATTGTTTTTAACGTTGTGGTTGATCCATCACTTTGGCGGGAAATGTTTGTTATGACTGTTCTGTAATATCGTCATGCCAGTTTCTCATGCTTCTCATAGACTACATGAGTGGCGTTTGGTAAAACTGTTGCATTACAGCGACTGTTAATTTGCCTTTTAGGGTTTCCTGGCATTTCATGTTTGCATAACCATCAGTCAGTGTCATTTGTTTGGATTTAAGACTGACTTGTTGCTCAGTTTTGTTGCTAATAATTAAAGTATGATCAATGGAAAATTAGAACTAGATTGTCAGCTAATTGGTTCTTTTTCAATGTCTGATCGGCTCGGCGGTGTCTGCTTTTGGCTTAACTATGAAAGACGAAGGGGATGGATTGCAGTATGGGCTCTGTCCCAAATCCATCCATCCAGCATTTCTCTTCTGCTTATCCAATTCAGGATCAGGTGAGATAGGTAGGGTGAGAGGTCACCAGTCTGTCAGTGAGTTCAGTCCTAAATGTATATCAGCGAGGGGAGTTTAATGCTGGTATCTCGATTGTCTGGTCGTAATGTTTTCCAACTTGTGTCTTTTGTTTCCAGCGTGGAGAGACAGCCGTGCAGACGCACCACTTGGAGTATATGGAGGGAGGCATCCTGGACATGGATGACCTGCTGAGCGATCTAGTGGAAGACCGAGACAAGGTGAGAAAGAAGCGGATAGACTTGAAATCAAACCCTGACCCTCCAGCAAAAAGATTTTTTAGTTATGTTTTTGCATTGTGTGTAACTGTCTGCTGTTTTGTGCTCTCCTTTTCATCCGCTTTTCATGACATGTGATTGACAGCGGTTTCTCACAGTTGGACAGCGAAGCATGACAAAACGAGCCTTGGCACTAATATTAAGCTGTTTCTTGATTGTTTTTACCTGCCAGTAGAGACAGTATGTTACAGCAGAGAATCTGTCATTCTGAGCGCCTTGTGGAGGATTTGTTTGGACTCCCTGCTAAAGTCTCCAGCCCGGCAGTATGACAGAATACACGATAAACAAAGTATTTGCGAATCCACCGGTTACGAGAGTCTAAACCAGCTACAGAAGACGTGACAAAATGAGTTTTCTGCTCTGGAGTGGATTGCGTCGTAGTTTACTCCTGCGTGGTGTGAAAGCGAACTTAATTTCTCCTCTTCCCTGTGGTTCTTTAGCACGCCGAACATTAGAGCTGTCATTGTCATTTGTACTGAAAGGGCACCATTTGAGATTTAAAGAAATCAGCCTCATGCAGAGGGAAGTTCGCCCGAACAGCACTGATGCAACTTCACAGAACACTGGTTGGGAGTTTTTCTGCATTCACACACACACACACGCACACGCAAAAAAGACACACGGTGGCCCAATTTCCAGCAAAGTGAAAATTTTATTCCCCCTGCTAATTTCCCATAATGCATTCCTAGGATGTGCTAATAAACCGCCCAAACTCCATATTCATAAGCCCTGGGTCCAGATGAATGATGAATTACCAACACTTAGTCAGCAAAAAAGGCCAAATGAAATGGAATTGGAATATTCAGCCGACCTTTTACAGCGCAATGAGAGTTGGTGTTTTAAGCTGCGTGAACAATAGTGTGTGTGTGTGTGTGTGTGTGGGGGGGGGGGGGGCTCTTTCCCCCTTTTTCACAAAGAGTGAAAAAGGGGGAAAGAGCTAAATAATAGATGCGTAAACTCAGTGGGAACCTTTAGTGGAGGGAAAATATTTTTAGCAATCAGAGAACAAAACCTTCATTTTGCGGGCAGATGGAATTCTAATCATAAGATCGGCGTCTTATTTGCACGTAAGAAGGTGAGTCATAGATTTTAATGACTCGTTTTCCAACCCCGAGCCTGCCTTTTGTCAGCATCGGCAGAGCGGCGATGAAGTGTCATAATTGAAATGTGGCGTTTGATCAAACTCTTCCAACAACGTGTTAACCCCGACATCATCGCTCTTGTTTTTTCCTTGCTGAGCAAATGCTTCTCTCGAACCTGCACCGTGCAGGAACTGTCCTATTTACCTTTGTTACTTTACTCTCCCGGCTTCTACCCGATTCCCTAAACGCCCTTCCTTCTTTCATCTCACTTCTCATTTTATCCTTTTGTTTTTTCTTTTAAATTTTTGCTGCTGATGAAACGATAGCAGCCGGAATAGGACGAGCGTGCGTGATCTTCACAACGTGCCAGTCATCCGACTTATCGCCGGGCTCCCAAGCAGCGTCGGCTCTCACAGATTAATGAGCCATGCCTGGCATTCTTGATTAGTCTGACTTCCTTTTGTCTGTCTACATTTTTATTACCTCGCTGCAGCCGGCAGATTCTATCTTTAGTGCTTTATTATTATTTTTTTGTTCTGTTATTGTGGCCGGCGCTGTTTCACCATCAATCATACAGGAGTGGACCCATTGTGAGGGCCCTCCACAGCACAGCGTGGGCCCTGTGTTAGCTGCGGATGCTAATGAGAGATAATGGTTTGCTATTTGTACGCCTACTGGTTAGCTTAGCCGCGAGTCCAGACCTCTTTATCTTTGTGATCCCCCGACTACTATTCATCAACACTTTTCACACACATCTTCGACATCCCCAGCACAGGCCGAACCACAGGCGAACACGTAACGTAGCATGTAAGCATTTATGGGAGGGGTGCCACTGGTAGTTGATGAGGGCGGAGACGAGGGGTCGGCTGTGATTTGATTACACTCCTGGCCCCCTGCATCTGCGACATGCCCGCGCACACATACACACCAGCATGAGAACTCTCTGTGTTCATTAGCCCCCTGACTCGAGGTACCGGCCACCAGCCTCCTCATGAATATTAATACCAATCTGATGAATGTGGGGATGGCCACGGGGTGTTTGCTTAGGTGTGACCACGTATACACAGTACACACTCGCCGAGACAAAAGATCACAGTATAAAGAGGTCACGGTTCAGTCAGTTATACTCTCCTCTTCTTTGACCCCCTTTACTGTGGCGGTGTAAAATGAAGGGGGGGGGGGGGGATGTGTGACCTTCAGCTCTCAGATGACAGCTGGAAGTGTGATGGGCGGGGTTAGTCACTGACCTGTCAAATGCCCCTCTGTTTTGTTAATGTTGAGAAGTGGGCATATCTGGTCTCTTTGGTCAAGCTGTTTTGGCAAAAATCACTGTTTATAAGCTAGTTTGTGTACTTTGTCCCCCCTTTTAAGGTGTAACAGTCGACTTTTGAGTGTTTGTCAGTCATGTAGTTAAAGACACACATGGAGCGAGCTTGCATGTGATGCACTGAAATATATAGCGTTGGACAATGCTACATTTAAAAGTTCATTACTGCCATTAAAAACTAATGTTGAAACTAAGTTATTACTGTCTACTGAGATAAAGTACTCCTTAGTAGCATAATTACAACCAACCCATTTGCAGTTAGCTCATAGTGTGCAGTCATTAACCTCTGACTTTACAGCCTTAGCAACTTCCTGTTGGTAACATTTCCTCCAACGGTAATGCTACAGTTTTCAAACCGTCTTCAGTGCATCAAAACTGCGCTAAAATGCCAGAACGATGTAGGTAGTGTATCAGTTTGTGATTGAACGGGGTCATGTTGGCAATTAAATGCAATCTCTTTGTGATAATATGGCTATAAACTGTAATAAATCAGCAGAAAATGCACGTGAGTTGCTGTCTTCATACACAGAAAGTTACATTAGCTACTTAGATTCAAAGTTCAGTCAGAACCTCATAGATCGGAAACAGAAATGTAGAAATTCCTCCACAAATATCGACATGGTTGCTGCGAGACGACGATACTTGGCAACTTGCTCTTAAGAGTACAACCAGTTGGCAACCAGTTGATTTGAGTCCCCTGTTGCAAAGAAACAAGTTGCTCTCAACGGTGCAGACTGATGCAGATTGATCGCACCGTGTCGCGTGCTACATTGTAACACTAGAGATATTTCAGCATTCACTGAGTGCACTGGATACGCATAATTTGTGTATGCTGTATTATGATTTCTCATGTGCTGACTGTGTTAAAAGCCGATTTTTTTCATGTGTTATTTGGTGTTTTAAACCTTTTAACAATCTGATTTTGTGGGGAAGGTTTTTTTTTTTTTTGTCAAATGGGCAAATACAGAAAATCAAAACCCATAAAGGATAAGATAGCAAAAGCTTTCATACGCCACACGACCAAAAAAGCGTTCACTGAATAGTTTGATTAGTATGAAAATTATTTTAATCACATACTGTAGCTTTGACAGTCACCAGATCTCAACCCTTTAATTTGTCACCCTGTGATGCTGAACTATACCGTGCTGTGCAGCAGTGTTAGGCACTAAAAATGAAGCGAGGATGCTTTCATAAATGGGAACGAGAATACTTCAGTCAGACGATGACTACGCATGCAGCTTAATCAGACGCTGTACAGACTCAGTCTGGCTTCTAGCTGCCTTTCTCTCACTTGCTGAAGAAAGCCGACAGAGGAAAAAGATGACCTCTTCTGCGAAACGCTGGGAAATTTAGGAAAATACACGTTTAAAGGGGAATGAAAATCTCTGAGTTGTGAATTGTGGCAGTGTCGTTAACAGTGAGGTGAACTGAAGCGTGATGATTGCTGCTGTGAGGGGAGAAGAGTGTCTGATACCCTCACCGAGAAGATGTATATTAAAAAAAAAAAAAAAAAAGCAATATTGTGTATAATATAGGCTTCCCACATAAAGTAAAGTCAATGAGTCTGTGCTACCTTATTTGTTCTTTTGAACAGTTTATTACCCTCGAGCTATTAAAACCAAAAATTCATCTGTGCATGGAAAAGCCAGTTTTTCTTGCCGTGACTTTCCAAGTTTCCATATTATCCCTCTCTATCCTTTCAGAAGCAGTTATTAGTAGGTAAAATGCTTGACGGTACTACACGTTTGCCCATTCATCGCTCCTGGAAAATCCCTATTCAGTCCTTTGAGGTCCTGCATTAGTTGTGACCATTAGCCCTATATGTCTCTGTGCTGCGCAGGAGCTGTCAGGCAGGCCGTCCAATGCCAGCATGCTGTTAGAGTGCAAGCTATATACGAGCTCTCATGTGTGTACATGCCATCGTTAGTGAGATTTTTTTATTATTTTTTTTTGTAGTCAGTTTGTGATGCTGCTGTGATTAGAAAGCCATCTCCAATCATTCGTCTCCTTCACCCGCAAGCAGCTCAGATATGAATGTTCGACATGTATGAGCGTTCTTTCCTGCGCGCCGATCTCCCACAGAGTGGGAATTAAACTCAGGGAGCATAACATTTTCTCATAAGTGGACTGTCACTCCTCATTCCATGTACACACACCGACACATTAAGCCACACATGCCTCACTTTTGAGGGAAAAACGCATTAAAAAAAAATCTCCCTTTCCATTTCATGCTAGCAAATAAAAATCTAATTTCATGGGAAATTTAATAAAAGGAAAAAAAAAGAAAAAGAAAAAAGAGGAAAAAACTGGAACGATTTCCCCCATCTCTCTTTAATTAGCCCTTTTTAATTACTGTGCCTACAAGGCATCAGTGAACCTTTAGTACCTCTCTCTGGTTGCCTGAATGTAAATGTGAGGGTGCACGTCCCCGCTGATCTCGCACTGAAATGTCAACTTCTTGATTACGGGGCGTTTCCCGTCATCCATCTCTTCTGCTTGCATGCCGTCACAGAGGATCCAGCGCTATAAAAATGACTTGGTCACATGGAAATGTGTTATGATATTTAAACTATGTCCGTGGGGATGAGTGATGAGCTTTAAAGACAAAATGACATGTTTGAATAATGAGCTTATTTAACCGGGCGCCACGTAAGAAAGATTTATACGAGTTGTTCTGGAACCAGAACAGATGTGCACCGAAGTCCACCAACTTTGCGTGATGACGGCGTGACGGGAGAATCATACGCTCAAAAGTGTACCACTTTGTTAGGTACACTTGTCCAACTGCTTGTCATTGCAAAGATCTAATCGGTGCCTTAAGGCATGTAGACGTGGTCAAAATGACCCGCTGAGGTTCAACATTCGAGCATCAGAATGGGGAAGAAAGGTGATTTAAGTGACTTTGGTTGCTTGTGCCAGACAGTGAGTGGCACTTCTTTAGGTGAAAATGTCTTGTCCATGTCAGAGGAGAGTGGACAGAGTATTTTGAGTTTATAGGGAAAAGACACAGTAGCTGAAAAACATACGTTACAGGTAAGGTTGGCAGAAGAGCGTCTGTGACCACGGAACATGTTGAACCTTGAAGCAGATGGACTACAGCAGCAGAAGACCGCACCGAATGGCAATCCTGTCAGTTAAGAACATAAAACTGAGGCTACATTTTGGTGGAGTCAGGATTTGGTGTAAACATGAATGACAGTGAATATTTTTCCATATCCTGATTAAAAACAGTTTAACCCAGTGACACTCACTGCTTAGAAAATCGTCTTGGCTTCATTATGTGATTACCTCTAAGTCCTGCATACAAATGATCCAAAACTTGATGTATGCAAACAAAGTTTTGTTAAAAACAGTTTTCCTGTTTTTTGGTAAATGATTCCATTTTGGAGAATATTCAGAAAACTAACTTTGGAAACGGTTTAAAGGGAAATGTGTTTAACGCGATCGACCTCAAAGGCACAAAAAGAACCGACAAGCAGATGCTTTTTTTTTTTTAAGGTCTGCAGTATGCAAATTAAAGTCAATGAAGCATCAACGTAAAGGCTAAATGAGGACATAGAGCTGTAACCTTTGAACTTTAAAATTCACAATGAAGTTAAATAATACCGCCTCAGATTTGATTTCCACCGGCTCCAGGAGACCTTTCCTTGTAAATGATGTCGGGAGATTTGCCTGAAGTCATTTATTACATGTCAGATGTCAGCCCCTCTGACAGGCGACAATGAGGCTTTACTTAAAACGCGCTAACGCGCCAGAGAAAAGTTTTCGTGAATGGGACGTGATTGCGAGGTGCAGACGTACTGATTAGCCTTTGACGCTCTGTGACATCTCGCTCCCTCACCTCCATTCCCCTCATTCACCGCCGCGGCGAGGCGCGTTTGATTGGCATCTGAATAGTCACATAACTCTGCGCACTGTGTGAATGGCCGGTGATGAACAGGAGCATGAGGTTCAAGTGCACTGATTAGAAAATGTCACATGCGTGCCTGCCTAATCATAATCTATACCCCCTCCACTTTCTAATCATGATCCACACATCCTTACCTGTGAAGATGGAGCGCGTTCAACACCATGTCTGCCTCATGCATTTGAATATTAATTAGAAGTCATGCATGTGTAGTTGGAGTTCTCCCGTAGCCATTGTGCTCCTCGTGTTGTCTGCTTAATTGATTTAGCCTATTTTTCCAAAAAAGGAAGCTTCATTTCTTAGGGTCGCCATCATGGATGGAGCCTGGGGACTCCAAATATGTTGAGCATTTTAAATTTGATTGTCTTAAACTAAATTGCATACTGGGGGGAAAGGGAAAATAACTAATCATGCATTCTTTCTAAATATTATCATTCCATTTTCTAATTCATTACTTCAAAGTCACGTAACGAACTCCGTCAGAGATGCCCCTTGGATATGAGGACTTCTAACTCAATTTTGACTTTGTTAACTTGTGAGTTTAGACTTTAGGAAGGAGTTTTCTTGAATCCAGTATCTACCTGTGAATATAGCTTGGATAAGTGCGAGGCTAAACCAGCCCCTAACTATTAGCCAGTGTCCCCAGATTAGCCGTTTAGCATTAATTACAACGTTTGCTTTCAACAAGACAAGCCAGCTAAAATGATTGTTTTTTATGCTTTTCTTTGTGGCTTTTTATGCTCACTCAGAGCTGCAACATTTATGCATTACCAGAGAGCGTGTGCAGGTGTTAGATTAGATTAGCTAGTTTCACCCTGCTGATGATGTTTGGTGGAAGTAGCAATTTTTCCCTTTTGAGGCGAATCTCAGGTTTGGACGTTTGATGTGTGCACTCTGCTGAGGAGCCACGAGACTGAGTTGGAGTCATAGCTTAGATGTGCCAGCGTCATGACAACGGCACAAGCCCCCCACCGAAACACAGATTGGTGTTAGCAATTATCAAGCTCAAAGTTAAGGTTATGTAAGAGGTTAACCAATCTTTTTAACTGATTCAATAATCAGCTCTCAAACATGCTGAAATGTTGGCCTGTATTCAGAAGGTAGCAGTGCAGAACTAACTCTGCAACGCCGCCACTGTTCTCCAGGAAAGAGCTGTTACTTGATGACCGTGTTTAGTTTGAAGTCTTTTATCTGAATTGGACCTGATATTTAAGTAAGAAGATACTTTTGGCTGCTCCTTTGTCACCACAGCATGTTTGATTTGGCAGCTTTACACCTGATGCCTTCCTTGATACACCCATAAAGTGGAATTCTCCTGGGGCTGGGCTTGAACCAGCACATGTGTTAATCACTATACTATGTGTGCGTATGTCTCATACTTAAAGAAATCTAAGAAATTGCGATATTCTTTTTCTTCAATGCTTCTTTGAGCAGTTGAACAAAGATTTTGACCAAAAGAATAAGTAATTGGATCAAATCAAGCTGCATCCTTTGCCTGGACTAGAACTTTTCCCCACCTTTGTTGTATTCAGTTACTCAGTAATGACACTTTAAACAGGCAGGATGATGAGCTGCTTTTTCACTATAAGCTTTGTGAAAATAGGATTTCCTGCAGAGATAATGAGTTCCATGGAGGGAAGGTGCTTTTTTTTTTTTTTGTTTCGTTTTTTTAACTTTATCGACCGTCTATTTATTATGCATTTTTGTGAACTTCAGCGATGAATTTATTTATTCCATATTCTGTAAACATACAGGATATTGAATAAAGTTAGATTATCTCTGTGACAGACTGCTGCCTGCAGATCGGATCAGACATTAGCCGGGTTGCCCGACGGGATTCGGTCACTTGAGCTGATTTGATCATATCTCATCAGCCGCGACCTTGATTCAACCCTCCCATGTGAGCGCCACAACAGCTCTTCATCTGATTATATTCAATTAACAATACCCCCTACACACAGACACACACAGACACACACATACACTTTTTTTTTTACCAAAGTTGGTTTGATTGCAATTAACCACGAGGGAACCCAATGAAGGCTTAAAGAGAAATAATTCTCGCTGTGCCTGTCTGCTTTTCATTTAACTGCACGCTAGTTGCACTTTAGAATTTTAATTTCTTTAGATGATCCATAGCTCTACCTTTCGACTTTGAATAATGGCACCTCTCCAAAGTGATTTGTCAGTTCACTGAAGCAAAGCGACTGGGATTCGGCTCGGATAAGGCCCATTTCTGTTTTCTTTGCATAAGTTTGCGCCAGCCATCAAGAATACGCTCGGTCATCAGGAGCGTCAGATCTTTTCGCCTCTGGCTCTCCTCCCACTCTTAGTCATAAGGATTCTGCGTTGCCCCCTTATGTCACCATCGCACCACCCATTAGTTTCTAATGGAGCGAGGCGATCCGACTGTAATCTGACTTTCCTGTACCTTCCTGTGGTCTGGTAGGAGGCGCCTGAGGAAGAGGACTGCTTGCTCGGCTTTTTTTCCCCCCTAATGACACACGCATGTAATCATTGTGGAGGTGACCTGTGCCATGATCATGTCTTTCAAATGATGTGTGCAATCCAGACCTGATATTTAAATTTCAGCTTGTACAGAATAAACACACACGTTCAAATTCAGTCGCGGTGACGTTGTTGTGAATTTGCAGCTTGCGCTGTGTTTGCTGTCAGTTATTGGCTTCACCACTTAGCGATGATTTTTGGCACAGCAGCCCGCAGAGCAGCTACTCACATCCAGCTAATGATCTATTATAGATCAACTTGTTTACAGCAAATCTGCTCTCTGACCTTACCAGCCTCTCGCCATCTGTTTTCCTAGATGGCACCGCCCCAGAGCAGTGTATATTATGTGTGTATGCTGTTTGAGGGTGTGTGGAAAACATGGCGTGTGTTTTTTCCCCTAGCTCTCTCCCAACTGCTAATAACTCAAATCAGCGCAAAGTCACACTCCCGGACGTGCGCTTGTATGTCTGAGATTGTGTGTGCGTGAACGTGTGTGTGTATGTGTGTGCGCTTCTGAAGCAACTAGAGGATAAATGCTTGCAAATACTCAAATCCAGCTCATTTAGGTTAAATATTTAATGATTCATGCTTCAATTACACAGCTGAAACCACATCTGCGTCCATTGTAGTGCACACAAAATCACACTGTCCTGCACGAAACACACACACTCTTATTGTTATCATTCTTTTTTTTTTTTCCCTGCCTCTCAACCTCATCACCTCACTGATTGGCCTAATGAATGGAGCTCTGCGGACTGTAATGCGCCTGAATGGGCCACTCCAATTATTAGCCCGCCTACGTTTGAGACGGGAAGGACATATGGAATGAAGGCGGGATCGTTTTATGAAGACGTTGCATGCAGAATGAATCTGCTGTGATGAAAACAATATATCTTAATGTGCTGTCAGTGCAAAAACAAAGTACTTAAAACTGCCGTTTGTGGATTTTTCTGTTGTTCTCACTGACGTCATCCAGAGTCCAAGAGTAGGAAAAAAAAACTACCTGAAGTCTGAGCTTTTGGTTCATGTAGGTTATTTGTATGAACTCCAACCTTATGATTTGAAACTTTGACCGTGTTTGGCATAAGCATCCAGCATCGATGCATGGCAGAACCTAAGGAAAAGCTTAATCGTCCCACTTTAAGTAAAATAGCTCACAAAAAAGCCATAATACAGCTTGTTTATTGTTAATGTCCCCATGCAAATAATAATCTTTCAGGAGACACAGAAGTGAAGTGTAAAATACAGCTGCATTTATTATAGAAGCACGTTATCAAGGAGAAAAGAAACAAGCCCAGGTTACAGTAGTTGTGGTCATCCACTTCTGAAGTATATCTTTCCACAGAGAGTCTTTTATCTGCTCGTCTGTGTCTGCTCTCACTTCCAGATAAGCGGGCGCGGTAAGTTTCTGTGCTATCTCTCAAATTTGATAATGAGCACTGAGAATGTCCTTGAGGCCCGCAGAGACAAAATAGAGGAAGATGGCAAATAGAGGAACCAGTGTCAGGTCTGTGTTTGAGCATCTCTCCACTAATATTACCTTTTCAGTGGTTATAAATGCCCCCTAATCTCCTCAGAAGAAACTTATTACCGAGGAGAAGAGTGTGGTTTAGTTGCTGTGGATGAGAACAGATTTGAGTTATTTGAAGTCAACGTATTTACATGTGTGGAAAATAAAGGGGAAAGTCATGGGGGGTACTTAGTTTTCACTGGATTATACAAAGTGCTGTGGAAAAGCTGAAGTACACCCCATGATCCAGTAGCTTGTAGAGTTGCCTTTAGCTGCAGTAACTGGAGGAACTTTGACCAACTCTTGCATACAACGTTGCTTTACTTTTACTGAGGTTTGCAGGCATTTATTTATTAAGTCTCTATTAAGGTCTCACCACAGCATTCTAATTAGACTTAGGTCTGGACTTTGGTTCATTGCAGCACCTTGTTTTTTTTCTTTTCCAGTCATTCAGTTGTAGATTTGCTGCTGTGCATGAACTAATTTTATACATTTAAATTTATTTGATGATCTGAAACATTTAAGACTGACAAACGTACAAAACATTGGAAATCAGGAAGGAGGCAAGTACTTCTTCACACCACTGTAGCCTTCAGGCCTCTTGCAGTTTCTCCAAGTGTTGCATACTCTGACCTTTTGGTGAATTTGCTGGGACACACTCTGTGGCATTGTGCTAACACACAACTGAATGCCTGTAAAAGGCCCAGACTACTGGCTTTATCGAGGCGCTCACACCGATGACCTGATGATCATTTAACTGGGTGCATTAGATTAGCCACACCTTGCTGCTACTTGCCCTCTTAATTCCTTAATTCATTGGGGCAAATGGAAAATTGGCCCCTCGGCCCCTCGGACCATGCCCTCCAAATCCGAGGGCATGGTCCTCAGCCGGAAAAGGGTGGAGTGTCCACTCCGGGTCAGGGACGAGTTCTTGCCCCAAGTGGAGGAGTTTAAGTATCTCGGGGTCTTGTTCACGAGTGATGGGAGAAGGGAGCGGGAGATCGACAGACGGTGCTGCGGCTGCAGTAATGCGGACGCTGCATCGGTCCGTTGTGGTGAAGAGAGAGCTGAGTGTAAAAGCGAAGCTAT
This sequence comes from Pelvicachromis taeniatus, assembly GCA_015108175.1. NCBI lineage: Eukaryota > Metazoa > Chordata > Actinopteri > Cichliformes > Cichlidae > Pelvicachromis > Pelvicachromis taeniatus. The sequence goes on along the minus strand of VURO01046881.1, from coordinate 31,443 downwards.
CAATTTACCGGTCGAGCTACGTCCCTACCCTCACCTATGGTCACGAGCTGTGGGTAGTGACCGAAAGAACGAGATCGCGGATACAAGCGGCGGAAATGGGCTTCCTCCGAAGGGTGGCTGGACTCTCCCTTAGAGATAAGGTGAGAGGCATCCGGGCGGAGCTCAGAGTAGAGCCGCTACTCCTCCGCATTGAAAGGAGCCAGTTAAGGTGGTTCGGGCATCTGACAAGGATGCCTCCTGGACGCCTCCTGGGTGAGGTGTTCCGGGCATGTCCCACCGGGAGGAGGCCCTGGGGCAGACCCAGGACACACTGGAGAGATTATATCTCTCGGCTGGCCTGGGAACGCCTTGGTGTTCCCCCGGACAGGCTGGAGGAGGTGACTGGGGAGAGGGAGGTCTGGGCTTCTCTGCTTGGGCTGCTGCCCCCGCGACCCGGCCCTGGATAAGCGGAGGAAGATGGATGGATGGATGGGGCCAAAAAATTCTGGCATTAACAGGCATCGATAGGCAGAAAGGCGAGCTTCTAGCCTCTACAAAGTTAGTTTTGTGTTAATGTTTGGCCGACAACACCGTTAAGGATTTTCTTTTCTCTTTACTGAGGATAACAATGTCGGCCGGTGGTAAAATCATTAAAGCATGAGACTTATAGGCAAGATCTGCCAAATTCAAATTTGGCAACTGTGATTTGTATACAAGCCTTCAAAACTCAGATGACTTTTTGCTGCTCAAAACATCCCATTTGTTTATAATACATATGTAGGAATATATGTGTGTCATAAAGTATTGCATTTACAAAGTGCCATGTTCCTATGATATGAAAAGGAAGAACTGATTAGAGATGATGTAAGATTTAAATGGATAATCGAGTCATTGTTTCAGCAGACTGTTTTGCACGGACTGTTAATTAGCAGCTCATAGACGGCGCGTTAATAGGAGAGAGAGAGAGAGAAGTGCTGGTTTAAACACATTATGATGTCTTGGCCATGTAGCACGAGCCTCCTTACAGCTGTATGTGGTTTGATGGGGGCTGTCAGCTGGTGTGTTGCACTTGTGAGGCAATGGATGTAGCGCAGCACAAATCTCACTTTTCCTCTCCAGGCTTTGATGTTGAGTCAATAACTATCTAATAAGACCTGATGGTAGGAACACAAATGCTGATGGGTGTACGGAAAAAAAAACTGCAGGTGAGGCTTTCTCCCCCCCACTCCTACCACCTTCAGGCTGTGAGCAATGTTGTCTCTCCATGGAAACGGGAAGTGCAATGTGTCATTAATGTGTGGTTCATTATCTGTATAAGCAAGCTCTGAGGTGAAGCGGCCCCTCAACAATCCAGGGCGCAGCGCTACTTTTAGGTAAATGGAAACTGAGACGAAATCCGTTTTTATGACGTGTGTTTACAAAGCAAAGAGTGCAGATTTTCCTTTGAATCATCCCGAGCGTTTCCAAAGCTGTGCTCGCACAAGGAGGAGGGCGACGGGCAGAAAGAAAAAGGTGACGTATTGGAGGAAAGCTTAGCGTCGAGGGATGGCAGATGGAAATGGGAGGAGGAGGAGGCTGTAGAGCAGAGAGCCACAGGTGAGAGGGCGCCAGCCTCACAGCTCAGAGTTAATCACTCCTTCTATTTCTCTGTCAGATCCCGAGAGGAGGGAGGGAGGGAGGGCGGAGGAGGAGGAAGGAGGGGAGTCGGAGGGAGCAGCTGGCCTTGCGATGGCCACAGGGAGAAGAAAGCTGATTATTAGACTCTGGCTCTGACTTTTGGGGAAGAGAGCTGGACCGTGTGTGATTTTTCTTCCTGTGTTTGTGTGGGAATGTGTGTTTATGCACATTTATGAGGGCGGGGGGACAAAACGGGAGTGTTGTGAGTTTGTGTGTGTTTTTTGTCCACACATGAGAAATGGCACCAGTGTAACCAGCGCTGATGTGTTTTGCGCTGAGGGAATGATGAATATGATATTGGTGTTGCCGACATAAGAAATACGAGGCCCGGAGCTCCCTCGTCACCCACCTCCCTCACTCTTTTGCTCCCTCATCTCCCACTGCCCCCCCACATCCCTCTCTCTCTCTCTCTCTCTCAGCCTTTCTGGCATGTGTGATATATGAAGAGTTTGCCCTGTCCCTGTGAGTGTGCTTAAATAATAATGTGGCCGGGACCTCAGCGCCTCAGCTGGTGTCTCGCTCTTGTGTACGCGTGTGTTTAGCAGCGCCTGCGCTCCCAGTTGGACCACACGTGCTCCATCACTATGACTGCAACAGCTGCTAGGAGGGAGAGAAAACCACCCTTACATTATGTTTTTTTCCCTCCCCACCTTTGGACTGAACGCAACACCAAAATCTTCCCATTTGACCCTCGACACTTCGTCACGAGTCCAATAATACTCGCTCACTCTTGATGCTGCCACACTGTCGAGCTCTGACTAAGAGCAGAGACATTAACGTGGACCGTCACTCTCTGCGCTGGAAGTATTAACATCACGCCCTGGAGAGAAGAAAATGACTCCACCAGCAGAGAAATTAGTTCCATGCGACAGAGTATACTGGCCCTTCGACCTTTTTGTGTGACGCTTTTCAAATAACTGCCCTCTTCTGATGATTCCTCTCCACCTCGTAAGACTGAAGAGGGAGCGATGATATAAAGCAGGAAAAGGAAGATCCCCGCCGCGACACATCTATCATGACTTTAGCTTGTTCCTTTATTAGCCTCTAGCTTTTATGTTTTTGCTTTTGTAGGAGTTGTGTGTTTATTTGAGACATAAAAATAATTTTGTCTTCAAATTGATCCTGATTTGATTGCAGTTCTTCTGCCTCTGAAAACACTGAAACTCATTTTCCCAAAGTTCCATAAGGAAACCATAAATCGAGTCCCTGTTAGTCGAGTTGCGACTCCATCTTTCCTGCCTCGGGTTCAGGCCCCCGTTTTGTGGCGTCCCTCTGAGAGGACGAGCAGTCAGCCTGAGCTCCACATCTTAGCAATCAAAGCATTTCATGCTGCCTGTCCAGGCGTATCCCTTTCTGTGTTTCCCCGCAAAGGAAACCTTCATCGTCTCTAAAATCATAAACACCTGTCTCCCGAAAGACTAAACATGACTCAGATTATTGTTCTTACAGTCCGAAAACACAAACCAAAAAGTGCTAGCTAGCTTTGTGAAGGGCTCCACCCTTTGTTGCAGCTCTTCATTGGGAACGACGACACGGTGATCCTTTTTATGCTCCCTTAGCTAATTCTCCAAATCTTTGCATTAAAATAAAATTGGCCCGCCTCATTCAGCTAAATTCAGTTAATCTATAAAACATGTACTGAAGCTTAACTCGGAGTGAAACCAACCAGGTAATGCTTTCACCTTTACATCGTGCTGCCTTCCTGTTTATTCATCTTTGCAGACAAAGAAGGTGTTTATTAACACGACTTCACTCACCGTGTGCATCCGTGAGCCTTTACCGACCATGACCCCGTCACTGGTTCAACGCTGTTCCTTCCTTCGACCATTTCTGACAGATACTGACCAATGCAGACTGGAAACACCCCACAAGAGCTGCAGATTTGGACCCAGTCGTCTAGCCATCAGTTTTGTAAGACTCGCTTGGCAGATTTAAAGAACACTTGCTTTGCTTTGGTTTTGAATCGTGTTAGCAGAGCACGCACTTCCAATATGTCTTGATCCTGTTTAATTGTGGAAAGCCACAATTGTGATTAAAATTTGATTAATTGCAGCTCTATTCGCTCTATCTTAGAGGACTCCATCTCCACCAACAAACAGGATCCCGCCAGACACACACCGAACACAAATACCATAAAACCCAGGAGGAAGAAATAAGAAGCTTGAGCTTTTTTCTTCATTCTTAAACTATTCTTGCAAAGCAGAAAAGGATTGTTATAGGAAATACATTATATTTATATTCTGACCCAATAAATCTCCTTTTTCTGCTCATATTAAAGCATGAACTTATGGTAAACGCTTGTTAGGAAAGCCCGTCTACCCTGAACAACACTTCTGTGCACATTTCCTGCTGTGCCTTATAAAGAGTCCCACATTCTTTGTGTAATATCTGGGGAACGAGGGGGACTCCTTCCTGTAAGAAATGTGTTTAATTTGTAGTTTTTAACCTAAGTTGCTTTAAAAAAAAATAAAAAAATCCAGAGGTCGTACAAAGTGTTTGTAAAATTTGTAACCAGTACCGTAGGTGAGTTGTGTCCTCTCGAACACTGTAAACAGGTTTCTGATGCCCGTTTGTTTGTTTGTTTGTTTGTTTGAAACATTGTGGAGTTGCTGTGTCTGAAGTGTGGGAACTGGGTCACCGTTTGCTAAATTTGCATGAATGCAGATGCTTAGATCGCTGCACCAGACGGAGGGATTTACTTTGGTGCGTTAGCGTTTAGATCAGTCTGTCAGAGGCATCAAAGAGACATTATGTTTAATGTGAAAGTACGAGCTGCCATGTGGAACTGCTGCCACCTCTTCAAACAGAAACATTTAGAGGGTCAAGTGGTGACGTCTGCGTATATGATTGGTTATTTTTAAGCAGTCTTTTACCACAGGCCTGACACTTTCGATTAAGCGTTTGCTCGAACGATTTTGTTTGTGAGTGGGAGACTGGATGCGTCACTTTGGCCGCCTTTGTGGTTTTTCTAATCTTACATGCTGCTTGTGTGTGCGCAGTCATTTCTCACTGAGTGTGTGTGTGTGTGTAGGCCCCTAGCCAGGTGTGTGTATATCTGAGTGGTAATCCCCCACATCTGGTACATGTGCTGTATAGATTGAGGCTGGAATAGAAGCAGGATTAGCCCTGCTCTCACTGGTAATACAACCAATTTTCTACTTGTTTAAATAACACAGGCTAAACATTCCTCTGATGGCCCCTGCAGTGCCCTGAAAGGCTGTGGCTGTGTGCAGGTGAAGTGTGTACGCTACTTAACAGTTGTTAGGCTTTGGTATGTGCTTGAGTGAATAAGTATATCTCTGTGAGACGGGTCTGAGTGTGTGATCCCTGTTTAATGTTAGGTGTTATTTTAAGAGAAATGCTGCACAAAAAAAACAGATTTATGTCATTTAATGCACATATTGCTTGTTGTCTCGGGATGTCAGTGCAATTTCAGTGGAGTTTAAATACAGTTAGTTTTCATTAGTGCTGCACAATGAAAGTACAGCATGTGCTAAACAATAAATCTGAGACTTTACAGTTTGGGCTATAATCCGGTGGTGCGAAAAGTGCTTGCCCCCTGCCTGATTTAAAGTGTTTGTCACACTTATATGTTTCAGATCATCAAACACATGTTAATGTTACACAGAGATGACACAAATTAAGGAGAAAAAATGAGCCTTTGTGTTTTTTTTGGTCAGCGGTGGTTTTCTCTTTGAACTCTCTCATGGATGACATTTTTGCCCGCTCTCTTTCTTATTGTTGGATCATGAACTTTGACCTTGACTGAAACATGTGAAGTCTGCGGTTCTTTAATGTTGTTCTCGGGTCCTTTGTGACCTCCTGGATGAGTTGTTGACGTGCTCTTGGAGTAACTTTGGTCAGCCAGTCTGAGGTGACCTTCTTTCAGACTGTCAATAGTGGTTTGTATCTTGTTTGACACCCTCTGTATTTCCATTCATGAAGGTGTCTCTTAATTTTAGACTTGGATAATTATGTACGGCTCCTTCTTCGAGAATGTCCTTGATTTGGTTAGATGTTGTGAATTTGTTCTTCTTAACCATGGAAATCGTTCAGTCATCATCCACTTTAGTTGTCTTCTGTGGTCTTTCAGGCCTTTGCGCTGGCCTGTCCATTCCTTCAAAAGAATGAACCAAATTGTTGACGTAGCCACTTCTAAAGTTTTTGCTCTGATAGTTTTGTTTTTTAGCTTATGATGACCTCACTCACATAAATAGATGTCTTTGAGCCTCATATTTAAAAATAAACTCAAAAGCTATAAACTACAAATTCATCACTTTCAATTAACTTCAGATATTTTTTTATTTTCTTCATTTCTTCCCTTGAAATAACAAGGGAACAAACCTCACCTATATATTTTTCCCTCATTAATTCAAGTCTATGAAAATGGCTCTTATTTCTGCACAGTTAATGCAGACTTACTGTAAAACCCTTTGAACTGAATCTGAAAGTCTGCACACCAATCACATCTTGGATAGCTCAATTTAAAATCCAATGCGGTGTCTTACTGAGACAACACTGAAAAACACTCTTTGTCCAACAAATCATGGAAAGCAGAGGCAGGTCATCTTGTTATAATGCAATGTTCTTCATGGTTGTTATACATACCAGTCATCTAAGCGTTGCAGAAGACCAGTGACACCCCCAAAAGCCATGGCGATGGCCACCTCGGACTCAGGAGAAACTTGTAGAAAATGACAAACGCCTAGGTTTTCATCTGACCTCCAAGGTGCCCAAATTCTTGCTGTATAAGAGTCTGTGGGATCCGCTAGAACAAGCCTGAACCATTTAACGCACAGGACCCAAAGGAGTCTATCCTGTGTCTGTGCCCTGAGAGACAGATTATATACCAACAATCCACTAAAAACAAGATATAAGATTGGGATGAAATGGAGAGAAATAAGTATTTGATCCCCTACAACCTCAATTGAAGCTCTCAATTTACCAGTCGATCTATGTCCCTACCCTCACCTATGGTCACGAGCTGTGGGTAGTGACCGAAAGAACGAGATCGCGGATACAAGCGGTGGAAATAGGCTTCCTCCGAAGGGTGGCTGGACTTTCCCTTAGAGAGAGGGTGAGAAGTTCTGCCATCCGGGAGGGGCTCAGAGTAGAGCCGCTGCTCCTCCACATCGAAAAGAGCCAGTTGAGGTGGTTCGGGCATCTGATAAGGATGCCTCCTAGGTAAGGTGTTCTGGGCATGTCCCACCAGGAGGAGACCCCAGGGCAGGTGCAAGACACGCTGTAGAGACTATGTCTCTCGGCTGGCCTGGGAACGCCTTGGTGTTCCCCCGGACAGGCTGCAGGAGGTGGCTGGGGAGAGGGAGGTCTGGGCTTCTCTGCTTGGGCTGCTGCCCCCACGACCCAGCCCTGGATAGGCAGAGGAAGATGGATGGATCCCCTACAACCCAGCCAGAATTCTGGCTCCCACTGATTGATTGATTGATTGATTACAGAGACTCCTAATCTCCACTCTGTATGTATATAAAGCACACCTGTCCACAGAAGACCATCAGCAAGAAGCTTGGTGATAAATGCAGGTGTGATGATTCAGAAATGGAAGAAATATAAAATCAGTCGCCCTCAGTCTGGTGCTCCATTCAAAATAATCATGATGAAGGTGGTGGGTTAGCCCAAAACTACACAGAACTACAATAATCGAATGATTGGTTCCCTCACTGTAAAATTAGGAACGTGATACTAATGTTGTACCTTATCTTTGGAATCATATTTTGACCATTTTGTAAATGTAATTTGATAAATCACTACCCAGAGCTCCAATATGAAATATGCAGAAAAAAACCAACAAAAAACCCCAGCTAAGTTATGAAGTTTCTTGAATTTGAATGAGAAAATATGAAGATGTAATCAGTGTAAAGGGTGAAAGGACTTTTAATTTTCATTACTCAGCAGTTTTTAATGCAGACAGCCAGCCTCATAAACGACTCTGCATTATCCCCCATAATCCAGAATTTCTAATAATACATAAAATGCTCTTTCCCTTGAAGCTGAAGCTAATAGCTCTGCGTGAGTTCTCTCTGTATTTTATTAATAAGCCTCCTGGAATCAGCTGAATATGACCAATTGATAATATCCACCGGTACACTTTGTATATCCGATTATCCAGCAGCCGTTCCAACTTCAGAGCAAATGACTTTCCACGCTTTGCTCCTGATTGATTGCCATTTCTAACGGGATGTCATGGATATGGAGAGCCAAATTTGTGCTCATTCACCCCTCCGTACCTGTTCTCTGTCAATATTCATCAGGCTTTACAGCTGTGGAGAAACTCATTCTCCACACGTGCTCTTCCGCTCTTTGATGAACAGCCTCTAATTCATACATGGAGGAAAGATGATGGTGCTGCGAAAACTTTCACACGGGGCTATTCACACCTCAGCTGCTTGAAATTCAGAAACCTGAAAAACAACACCAGATGCACAAATGCACACTTACACGTAGGAGCCATGTGGAGATGGCGTTTGTTTCTGTTCCGCCGGCTGACCGAAAACGGCAGTTTGAATACTTGCAGATATGGCGCCGTCCCAAAACGTATACACAGCGTCAGACCGTCAGGTAGTGCAGGCTTTCATTTTCTGCAGTCGAGTCAAGGCACTGGGCGTGGGAGGTTTCTACTCTTTGATTCAGATTTAAGTGTTTAAAAAAAAAAGAGCGAATCTCTAAATTCGTCTGTACTTTAGAGAAGGAAGTGTGTGTGTTTGTGTGTGTGTGAGAGAGAGAGAGATGATTGGGTTACCATACTACTGTCAGGATGCTGTGCACTCCTTCTGAATTATGCATCTCTCGTTCAAAGAAAGAATGAAGAATAGCGTGAGAGAGAGAAAACGGAGAAGAGGGGGGCAGTCGTAAGATAAATGACAACAGCACAAAAGCATCTCAATAGACTGGGACCACGCACACACAAATGCACACACGCACACAGCAGTGCTAGACAGCGATGAGAGAGGAGAAGAAAAATGGGTTGATTAGTACCAGCGGATGGAAAAGGGAAGTGTGTATGTTTCTTTGTGAGGTTTTGTGTGCATGTGTTGGTGACGCTTATGTAAAGGTTAGTGGCATCCACATGCAGTAGCCTTTGACTAAAGCAAGGTGGCACTGTTTATCCTCTAACTGTGAAGTAGTGTGAGTTTCAAATTGTGTCTACACATAGTCTAAGTCATATTCATATATATATATATATATATATATATATATATATATATATATGACAAGTGTGTGAGCTGCTCGGTGAGTGTGTCGTACTATCCTCTTTCCTGTCTGTGCCATAAAGCACTTGCTGCATTTGGCTAATTAATTTTTATCACATACATAAATTATTTAAAACACCCAACTGGTCCATCTGTGACTTGCAACATGTAAAAATATCAGCAGGATAATTTCATATCCCGGCTGTTTAAAAATTCAGCAGTGATAAATAGGATGCATGCAGTCCTCGGAGGTAACATACAGCTTGAGTAAAAGAAATGTCAGTCATAGTAATCGTCGTGATTTTTAAGCGTATTGATTCCCAATGAAGAAATCCTGTTTGTTTTGATCTCACATGTCAGGGAGGTCAAAGGTTGGGCTTGGGCTTTTTAGAAAAGCAAATGGAGGCATTGTCCAAGATAAGTACCCCAGAGGGTACCTCTGCAGAAGGAAGGCAGGTCAACTAAAAATACAATTTTAATTAAACAACTGAGAAGCCGTTAAAGTTAACTAAAAGATGACCAGTAGTTGTAGAAAACCCAAAATAGTATTTTTTTTTAAAAAAGGTCAAATTGACTACTTTTTCTTTTCAAATATTTATCTATTGCTATTACCTGCTGCGTCGTCTTACTCAAAGCATGACTATTATGTAATTTCGTCTTCTTCTGTTTTAGTGGCAGTTGGCAACCCATTTTATTAGGGCAGGTAGTTATTCTTCCCTCTAGTGGATGGGAATGTAATTGTTCTGCCCGTTACTCGCGCTGGTCAGTTAGAGTACGAATCAGGTGGAACCAGATAATTTTCCATGGCACACTGGTTGGGAAACACTGATTTAGTGTGTGAAAAACTAAGTACACCCTTAATGCTTCCATATTTATTAAGAAGGTGAGTAGCAAATGATCAAATGCACTTAACTAACTTATACATTAGCAATGATGTAAAAGATTATAAGGCTGTTTCCAAACAATTTGAAGTAGTCATGCTACATTGGCAAAGAGGGAAAACCTTTTAACTTCAAACAGCTGCCATGTTTGAAGTTAAAATTAGTTAAAATGCTAAAAGTTCTGATAAACAAATGGCTAGCTAAACAATGGCTACATAGTTTGCAATCCCCAATGTTTAGTGACATTAAATTGATAAGTTGATACATGCTTAAATTGTAATCTAATACTTATAGATGTGTGGAAACGGTTAGCTAACCATAACTGGTACACTTTTAAGCTAATCGTAATCGCAAATCTTAAATATTAGGTTGAAAGTAGTCCCGATCCAAACATATCTGAACACCAGAGGTGCTGTTTTTGATGAGGTTCTTGAGTGGACTGAACTGTGGGAGTACATCATATTATATCAGGGTAGTGTTGAACTGTTCCCTGCTCCTCGCAAACAGCCAATTTAATAAAAACACTGTCTTTGAGTTCTAAAACCTGCTTCGCTACGAATGCGCTTCCTACAATCACAGTATTTTGTGTGTAGTTTAATAAACAGCAGACTTTACGAACATGAAAAGTATTTTAATACTGAAAAGCTCTTACTGACACTCACTTTGTTGTGTTTCTATTTTGTCATAATGACAGACATACCTTTTTCAAACAGGTGAAAGCAGAAAAATCACAGGTGCCTAGCAATGTGACAAAGTTGATTTGAAAGTTTTATGGAAAATCGTAACTTACGGTGTTAAAAACAAACACGCCCTAAGGCAGCCTGAGAATACGTGTGAGATCACAACCCTTTGAATTGTTAGAAATGCAATTTCTATTTTGGCTTAGTCATTTAAATCTATTCAAACACAGCAGAGTAAGAATAATAAAGATAAATAAGGATGATAGAGTAAAATAAATACATCTTAATGTAATAGAGGATGTGTGTGGGAGGATGTACGCTGCCTATCTTTTAATTTAAAAATCCATGTGCTTTGTCTGCCGTAGGCTTCATATATTGCAACATCTTATAACTCTGTGCCCCAGGCAGTGTGTATATACACAGACGCATTATTTATCTATATCCATGGTTTTATATATGGCTTTCATGTATTTCTTGGTAATCACTTTGGCTCTGGAACACACACACACACGCACAAAGCCCATCTGGTCACGCTGGATATACACACAGTGTTGTGATTTACAGATGATCATAACATGGCAGTATAGAGGGCTTAGTTATTCGTATTTGGCATGAGTGTCTGTGTGTATTTGTTATGGAAATGAGAGCGAGGGGTCACATTATTCAGCGGTAGTTGACATGCAGCCTCCCCAGGTCCATATCAATATCCCCCCACGGACGCAGCAGGAAAAATAAGGCAATTTGTTTCCTAGAATATTAATGACAGTCAGGAAGGACTGAGGGAAACTGGTGTTAAGTAAACGCTCTCTGAACCATACAAGGTGTTGTTCTTCATCCTGGGGCAGAGAGGCCTCCAAGGGGAAGATGTTGGTATTGTAATTGAAGGACTGAATTTCAAATCGCTGTGCTTTGGAAAAGCGAGCTTTTCCCAGGTTTATTTAACTAGCATCCTACAATATGCATCTTTTCTGTTCTATACTTTTTAAGACCTGGATTTCCCAAAACAAACAAGCAAAAAAAAAACCCACCACACACATTTTCCACTTTGCTGAAATCAGGTTTTGTGTCATGTATTTTCACAGCTGTCCCAATGCAGTGGTGGTAAATGCATTTTGTTTCTGAACACTTTTTAAAACTGCATCAGCAGTTTGCCCTCTTAGAGACACATTGTTGCTCCATTAATAACAGATAATCCACCGATTTAACCAGTTTCTGTGAAACTGGGCAAAGACTGAAATGTGTCTGACGATCCATTTGAAACACATTCGTTGTCCAAAGAGGTGAATCATGACCGGAATTTGACACGTTGTTACAATAAAGTGTTTGTAAACTGTTTAACACATGATGCTGTCCTTAACAGTATGATTTATAAATGCTTATTAACTCCTTAGTTTCTTATCTAGAAACATGGTCTGTCCAAAAATGTTATAATCTAAAAACCAGCTTGACATAAAAATGGTTTTGTTAGTCACTCGGTGTGTAATTGGGGATAGTTGGCTGCTAGTGGGTGAGCCAGGCTTTGTGGCGTATGTAACCCTCTTAAACATTTCCCACCCCATTTTACATTGATCTTAACTTCATTAGGTGACAGTGTTGTTTTAGTTGGCGCACCCCGTTTTGTGTTGGTGATGGCTACTTTGTTCGTCATTGTTACAAGTGGCTAGGGATATCAGAAGAATTGACGATTACAATTTCTTTTGATGCAAAAATTCTGAATGTGCGATGGTACTTGTTTCTTTCTTTTTTTTTCATTTAGCACTGTATGTACATACTGTAGGCAACTTGTGTAATGAGACTGCAGTTGTTCCAGAGCTGACAGGGGCAACAAACACATACAATGTATAGAAGTACCTTTCACTGGATGGACGGTGGACCAAGGAATGACAATGGATTAGCAAAAGCCAACATGCAAATGGTGCTACTGTACTTTTCACACAAAGGAAGGAAAAACTTCTATTTAGTGAAGCACCTTAAAAGGCTAGCGTCCAGATCTGAATGAATTATCCTTCTTATGTTATCCTAATATTTCCATGACCATTTTGTTTGGGACAGCTGGTGTGAAATCAGCTTTCTTACTTTGGCTAAAACACTTTCTGTTATAGAAATGCTTAAGCTAAAGTCACATAACTAACGTTATACCCTGTAGTAATGTTAGTAGGCTACTCAGCAGCCATCCTAATATTCAATTCAGTTCAGTTTAGTTTTATTTACCTAGTTCCAAGGTGCTTTATATTGTAGGGTAAAGACCCTACAATGACACAGAGAAAACAGAGAAAACTACAACAATCATGTGACAGTCCCACTGAGCAAGTGCTTTGGCAACAGTGGGAAGGAAAAACTCCCTTTTTACAGGCAGGAACCTAGGCAGATTCAGACTCTGGGATGGCCGGCCATCTGCCGCAACTGGTTGGGAGTGAGGGGAAAATATTTCAGTTTCTGCCCTGTCGACAAAATATGATGTTGGAACTTTTCTGTTGTGTGCTGTTGTTGCTTTTATTTGCAAAAATAAAAATTTTCTTAAAGGGTTAGAAGAGTTTTAATAATGGACTTTAAGTAGACTGGATGATCATTTCATTTTCATGTTGAACTGGATGTCAACAATTGTGTAATTCTTCTGGTACTGGTATAGATTGCTAAATCTCTGGTATCAGCACATCCCTACAAGTAGCAGGACCCCACTGAGGTATCTTGGTCTCTGCTCACAGTATACTTGGATTGTAATTATGGTAAACTGTTAAGCCTCAGCATTTTTGTATTTGCTCTGTGAACCTGTTAGCATGCTACTGTTAGCATACTGCGGTGCACTGAATCTTTAAACACATCAAGCAAAGGTACATTCATTTTAATTTGGTAGGAAATGTTGCTAACCCAAGCTAGCAAATGACTCAGCGTTTGAACATTCTGACACACTTCTCACCTCGGTTTCACCTTCGTCAGCACCCATCAACTGTCAAATACCTGTTCTGTTTAACCACCAGTTACTTTTTTTATACAAAGGATGACTTTGTTTACTAATTTACTCTTTTATTTGTAAGAATTTTTTTCTTTGGTCTCTTGAGTTTTTGGTGACAATACTTATTTGCACATGTAAATGCAAAGCCATGTTGAGCAGATGCCACTTGGATTGGATTGGGCCAAGTTAAAGGTTATGGCTTAGCGCCGAGCATTTTGTGATCAATGGAAAGTCATCACCAAGACTCAAAAGCAGTACTTCAAAAGGTCAGTTTTTCTACATTAGTTCCAGATGCGGGGATACATGATTCATTTTGTTGATACTTTGTGTTTGATTGAGTGATGAGCGGAAGCAGCGGGGCGGCCTTCATCAGTATCACTCCCCTGCCTGTGTCAGCCATAAAAAATTAACTCTTGAAAAGCAAATCATCATCATCATCATCCCTCCATACATTAAAAGAAGTTGTTCTTCAAAACAAATAAATCGTTCTTGAGGGGAGCTCATCATCACTGTGTTTGTGCGCGTGGTAGTTTGTGTGTGTGTGTGTGTGTGTGTTCGCGTGTCACGTTAGGCTCGGAGACTTCTTCTTTGATTGATGCTGTCAACGAGTTTGCAGAAAGAGACGGAGGCTCGGGAGAGTTGGAGATAAGCAGAGAAAGAGGAAAGAAGATAAAGAAGAGAGAAGGAGCTCGCGAAGCATCCATCAGCCGGCGCAATCAGATTGTTTTCCTGGCGATCTGTCTTTTCTTTTCTCCCTCCTTTGCATCTGCCAGCCGCTCAATCCCTCATCTCGCAGCTCACGCCAACGCTCATGCGTATGCGCACATGAATACAGTTGACGAATCTCCTTTGCATGGCGTTGGCCAGGTGTCATGAGGATATTGAATCACGGGAGGTTGAGGTGAGAGGAGGCGTCACAGTGTGATGGATGATGTATATCTCTCCGCCTACTCCGTGCGCATTGTTTACACACACACAGGCGCGCACACACAGGCTCTGTTTGGTTGTTGTTGTTGTTGTTAATTGACGCCCTAAACTCGTCTGTTGTTTTATTTCCTTCCCTCGTTCCATCGCGGTTATTGCTTTTCATTAAGTGGTCATTTCCCTTCGCCGGCGCCATCTAATGAGAGCGTCACGCCGCCACGCGCCCATTTATCAAACCACGTAGCCGCAATAGCACGGATCGCAGCGGGCACACACACAAACACACGTTTGCTCCCCTTTCCCCCTATCTGCCATCATGTCCCTGTCTCAATTAGGATTGTTTGTCATTCTCCTGCCCTCCATCCCCTGTTCATTTGGCCGCCCCCGTCTCTTCCCGTCGTCTCATTGTGTCAGCCGTGTCATTGTGTTTGACAGCTTCTCATTCTCACGTCAGATCTCATTTGACCGCTAATTTCATATGTGCACACTTTGCTCCGGGCCTCGTCGTGTATCAGGTCCACTGAACTGGATGGAATGACTGGTCAGAGTTTTTCTCCTTTGTTCACAGAATACAAAAGTCATCGTGTGGCTGCAGAGGCACCAGCCGGTGTGTTATGCACTGTAAGAGGTTTGAGAGTGAATGAGCTGTGAATCCAGCTCTGTTTGCCTTCCACACACACACATGCGCATCTGCATACTTGGCAGAACGAAGCAGGTTGCATCCCCACTGCCGGCAAGATAAATCACATAAAAGCCTTCCTGTGATCACGGCACAGTGGAGATGCTATATAACCTGGCTGCGTGTTTCCAGCTTGTTCATATGCCAGGACTCGTATTGTTTATCCTGTCACGCTTGTCTCAAGAAAAGCTTGTTTGTTTCAGATTTGTGTACATATCATGTTTAATATTTTCGAACATTTAGGATGCAGTTATAACTTCTGTGTTTGTCTTCCAGCTGGTGGCAGTGTTTCACAAACCCCAGCATGTGAGGACGGAGAGCCCCCAAGAGAGCACGTCCAACGGCTCGTCCAGTGCTGCCCCGAGTCCAGAACCCTTCACCTACTATCCCCACCTGCAGTACCCGGATGAAGGCAGAGGAGAGATTGAAGTGAACGAGGCCGTCCTCAAAGCCAGTACGTTCCTACCTGCTGTGTAAATGTTTCGTGTGCTCGTGTTAATTATGCAAGTTGAGCCTTATCTCGTGAAAATACACTTTTCCTGACACAGATGTAAGAGAAGACTCTTAAACACCCGAAGAAACAAGGCTATACTCAATCAACACATATTTTTTTGGCGCATGTGAGAAGGGGTATCATGGTGATACAGCTGTGTATGTGTGTAGGTGTGTGACTGTATGTGAGAGAGAGAGAGAGAGAGAGAGAGAGTCAGAAAGTGCATTTCTGGAACAGATGCAAAGTCGAACACAGAAACTTTTTGCCTGTAACTTGATGGCGTGTGAAAACAGATGCAGCCTTGACGCAACCTGCTCTCCTGGCGTCCTCACTTAGCGTTCTTAACTTAGTCTGAACAAAGTTTAAAAACAAGAGCCAACTGAGAGACACCGAGGCAACAATGCAGCATTCATTTAGAAAAACAAACAAAAACTGCTGAAGATTGAGTTGCATTTTAATTTGACAAAAACACAATTGGAAAATGCCCATTTACACCTCTGCCCAGTTATTGTTGGCACTGAAATTACACAATGGGATTGGAGGTTTGCTAAGGTACTTGACTGATAAATGCTACATCAGTTTCCTATCATCTCCTGTTGTTTTTGGAGCATTAAAGTGATGGAAATGAAATTATTCTGCTTTGAAAAATAATCCAAATCTCACATTATTTACAGTTTTGTATTCTGACCAAGTGAACCTGTTGCTGTTATGATGATTGCCATAACTTTGCTATCATGAACAACATGAAATTCAAAAATTAAGATGACGCACAAGATGTCAAAGCTTGCAGTTCCTCCACTGACCACTTGAGGCAGGCTCTTAAGGCGAATGTATCCCTACAGATTTATTACAAATCGGTTTAGCTTACCTAATTTTCCCCACACAATGTTGGTAACTCACCTGTTTAAACTTTAAACTAGTGCATGCATAACTGAAGTTAAATAAATGCTAAAACAAGTCATCTTAGCAACCACCTAGCAATAAACTAGGCAAAATAATAACAGCATATTATCTGATATAGATAAGAACCTTCAAGGGCCGAAGATGCATCTGTATGCTGAGTTTGCTTCCTGATTGTGTCGGAGGAGTTGGCAAATGAAGAAACAAATACACAGACAGGCGGAGAGTTCATGTATTATAGTTTACAGTATAGTGCTTATAATGTTATACGTAGCTCATATTTGTGCATTATTAGGGGATTGTGCTTTTTGAGTGACAAGTAGTTTTAACTTTGTCTTGTTCACTGTTTAGTTGCACTAAGACAGTCCAACTGTATATACAGGTTACATATACAGTATTGTTTAGTATAAGATTTTATTATGGAGCCATGCTGATCAAGCTAACTTGGCAGCGCTAGCTTTAGATGAGACCTCTCCAGTTATACCCACCTGATCAATTATAGTCACATTTGGTTTAAAGAGGTAAAACATTAAGACAGAAGTCTAAATACCAATGCACAACTTTAATATTATCGTTATATCCAATCTGTCTTTTATACTTTTAATAACAATACTGTTTAATATTTATGTTGTTTGACACAAGCTGCTTCACCATGCCTTGCATATGTAGGTAAGTGATGACAAATGCATGTTAAAAATGAGAAAGGTTGACCCTGATCAAAGATGACAGCTGATCTCATTTTTAAAATATTGAAATCATCAGAATGGTGCCAGTAGGAGGATGTGTGGTTACCATAGTGGGAATAAAGCTACTAGAAACATTCCTGGAAAATATGAAATATGCATTGCAAATATGCATGTCGGCCTGCTGCACAGCTTCATTAGTTTCCTCGACTTTTATATTTATTAGTCTCTGTTTTTGGTCTTTAGCTTTAGCTTTTAGCCAGACTGGTTTAGCTCTGTGTGCGAGCAGAGAAGTTAAAATTCCTGTGGCCTTGGGTCAGTTGTAGGACTTTTCCTCTGATCTGTGCTTTTCGTGTTATGTACTCCTTCTGCAGGAAATCAGACGGTGGGAATGGCTATGAAAAATGAGTCTTTCCAAGGCTGTTAGAAGCTCGGTGACTCGATTGATGCTGTTTGGTGCCGCTCATTCCACAGTCAATCTGATGCACTCATGAGTTTAATATGGAGGATGACAGATTACTATGTTTGTGAAGTGGAGCTGATATAAAAAGTAAACGTCCTTGCAGTGAGAAAATAAAGTATAGAAGTTACTGGGTTGCAGTGCATCTACAGAGGGGAAACGGCATAACAAGTATTCAGTCAGAAGCCTGAGGGAGCCTCTGGGGAAATATCAGCTCTGTCTGGGCTGTAGGCTGCTCCGGCTATAGATACATTTTACTGTAAATAATCGGAGCAGGATTTTTTTTTTCCCCCATTCTTTTCCATTCCAGAATCTTGGATTGATTAATTTTTGAATGACAAGAGACCAAGTGAAAGATGAAAAGTAAGATAAAAGAGCCTTGATGTCATTTAATAAGGGTCTGTCTAATCACTGGGTCACCCTGCAACCCCTTTCATTCTCCTCCCTCCATCTGTTAGCCGTAGAGGAACAGTGACACCCCCACATATACAACTGGCCTTTGCTAGCCCTCTCTGTGTGCCCACTTTCACCCCATGCCCCATCATCTGCCTTCTCGCCTCTCGACCCACTCATTTTTTCCCCCCTTCTCTGCTATTCAGCTTCAACCACCTGCCATCTAGCTCCACAGCCGAGGCCCTAGACCTTGACCCCCCTCACCCCCAGGAAATCTTTTCTCTCACCATCCCATCCATGTGTCTGCATGGCTTCCAGCTCTAACTAGATTAGCACTGTAGCCTGTTAGCAAGCCCAGAGTCCAGCCAAGCATGAATGGACTAATTCCAGCCACCCCCCCCCCCCTTAAACCCGATATGCCTGTTCTACCCTGTCTTTAACCCAGTGGGACCTCTTCCTACTTCCACCCCGCAACCTGCTCTCCAGCCCTGCTGAGCCTTGACTAACTTAGTTATAATGTGACCCTGTGACGCCCCTCATAGGGAGCCAGACGCAATAAAGGCCACTTTTGTCATCTGGACATGCACGCGCGCACACAATGACAAAAGAATCTGCATGCAAGTTAACCAACTGATCACACCCAAAGCGGCCATCTATCTACTGCCGGGAAAGTCTTACGGGAGTGTGTGTCTGTGTGTGTTTGCTGTCCTTCTTGCCGTAACAAGTTTGGTTGTTAACTGGGTGTTACATCATTATCTTGCTCTGGAGTAACATCATGTCTGGAGACAAGGACAAAGCGATGGGTTGTAAACAGTCAGACCTGATAGAGAGAGTTTCAATTCACCGGATCGCATAGACTCAGGCTGTGCAGCCTCTGAAATATATGCTTACCCAGGTTGTTAAAATTAGCCCCAGGAATCGATTGACCCATTTCTCTTATTTAAACCAGAACACAGAGATATCACAGACGTACTGCAGGAATCAATGTGAGGAATAGCAAATGAAGTGTCAAAAGTAATGTTGTTAATTGATTGTGCATCAGTGCTTAAAGTGCAAGCAAAGATTCAGGGTGGCTTTTAATGCTGCAGATTTATCAAAAGATAAAGAAATATAGGAGTAGCAAAGCAACAGCTGGTCCACAGTACCTCATAAAAAATAGAGGAACAGTGATGGTGGAAAATCCCTCTCTATTCATCTTGAAATATATCTTTAAATATAACTGTATAAAATTTTAGGTAGCCACCTTATCTCTGATTGGCAGTATGTGGTATAGCAGTATAGATGGGCTGTTAAAGGTGCACTTACACTCTGGTATTCTTAACTACAACTTTTCGTTGTACATGCACAATGGCAATAAAAGGCTATTCTGTTGTATTCTATTCTATTTTATGATTGAATTGGAGCCTGAGAGATTGGTTGATATTAGCTATTTGCCAATATCTTGACGCTGACATTTCTAATGGCCTATATATTACTATGTTATAGTATAAAAATGTTGTTCCATTGATTCCAGACCGTTCAGTCTGCCATGGTTTACGTTGAATTAAGCATCCTGATCAGTGCAAAGTAAACAGAGTGAACTGACACAGGCTGTTGAATTCATATGAGAAATAATGTTAATGACCTCAAATGAGAGGTGGGTGGCTGACTTCCCCCAGTTGTTGGGTGTGATTTGAGTAATTGCCATTCAGTCTCAGTGATTGAGGCTGATCATTCAGTGAGTTTATGCTAGGTTTTTCTAAGCCTTTACCCTTTTGTTGTTGTTGTTGTTGTTTTTAATTTTGGTAAAATAAATCAAGCGTAGAACTGCAGAAGAGCTTCATATGGTTCAGCAGTGGCTACAGATGGCGAGATAGAGAAGGAGAGGGAGCAGTGGGTTTAGACATTACCAGGACTGGAGCCAGCAGCTATGATCTTCCATCGTGCTAATGTCTACTTCTGGAGGGGAAAGGCCCTCCACCTCAACAGTGCAAATGCACCTTGAGAATTTGTTTTGCTCTCCATTTTTTTTTCTGGCCTGAGAACATTGAGCTGGTCCCTGCCGTTCATGCCCTCTCCTCAGGCCCTCCCTGATGACTATAAATGGCTTTAATTCCTAAACAAGCAATGCAATACTTTTATTAAACCCCTTAAATTAAAGCTGAACATTCTGCTTTTCACTCCACGTGTTTGATTTCAATCCACTTTTGTCCAAATGCTTAGAGACCTCACTGTATGTAAACACTTTAACTCGATTATCTTAGTGAGCGCATTAGCTGATAGCGGTGTTCCTGTCTCATGTACCGACCTTTCATCTTTCTATTATCCAAAAATGTTTATAGTTAACTGATGTAGAGAACCTCGCAGCTGTGGGATAATAACATGTATCACGCAGGCTACAACACATCCTAAAGCCATTTACCAATAAGTCATTGAAACTAGAGTTAGTAGGAAAATTAAGTTACCCTCAAACCATGTGAATGCTTTAATCACAGAGTTACTTAAATCTTATTATTCACAATAATCTGATTATTAAAAAAGCATGTAATCGCACTGAATCCTGGTGGACAGAACAAGAAGTAATTCAGTAATCAGTCAGGCATCAAAGTGTTTGTGTGTCAGGTTGGGCCAGTTGTTTGAACAGGGTGATTGGACTTCACGCTGCCCCAGTGGGATGATTAGACCGGCATTGATCTGCTGCTACACTGACACACACGCGCACACACTTCTAGGAAAAGAGTCCTTATCGCATCATCCCATGAGCAGCCTGAGCTGGGCTGCTCTATCGATTGCCAGCAAAACAAGACCACACAGGCCTGTGGCATGAAAACACACGCACTCACAAATATAAATGTACACACGAGCAAAGCGCTGTCCATAATAATAAATGTCCGTATAGCAGACGCATGCTTGCACATACAAACACAACGGCAAACAAAGGCACACAGTCACAAACACAGTCAGTCAGAAACATGATGCATCCTTGTTTTCATCTTGCCCTGGAAGTGAACTAGCAGCATTGCAGAACTTTTAGAGCTGAAAACAAGAGGAAATTCTTAAAATAAACCTCTGTGTTCCCAGAATTGCATAAGCAGCCTAGTTAGGCACAGAGCTGCAGATGGAGAGTCTGAGGCAGATAAACACAGAGCTGGCAGAGTTTACAAGTTTCTCTTCAGCTCTCTCCAGTTACACAAACCTCAATGGAAAGATAAAGGGAAGAACATAAGTTGGGTGTGTTTCAGCGCGCTACCATTTTCTGGCCTTGAAGTGGAAGCTTAGATGAGTTTCATGGGTGGGGTCTGTTTTGAAGTTGGAGGTTACCTTGTGGTTGTGGGTGCACAGTCCTGTCGAATTAGCAAACCTAAACTAAAACGTTCGATGTTTTTAGCTCTGCCACCTGGCTTCTCGAAATAGACTCCATGCTAAATTCAGAAAATGTGTGTTTTCTTAAAATACATAAAAATTCTGTTCACTTTGCCAAAAGGGCAAGAATGATGCTCACTTCCTGTCCTGAGGGCACCATATGTCAGGCTGCTGTATTTAGATGTACTTTTAGTCTGTTTCCAAAGTCTCCTCATTTTGTTTAAATATTATTTTTATAGCATATGCTAGGCCTGGGGTGCTGTTTCGCTTCACTCGAGTATGGCACAAACAGACATCTATGGTTGATTTATCTTGTTATACTTATGTCTTATACTGCTGTATATCGTCAGATGGCAAAAACTGGTTGTTTCTAAACACTTAAAAATGGAATGATATGGACATGTAGCAATTATGTATACATCTATAGATTTATTTTTATTCTTTGCAAGCTATATAGAAACCTGTTTAGTCTGAAATGCAGTGTAAAGTCCTCTTTAGACCTGAGCGTTATAGCTAATAGTTGGATTTTCCTGCTTCAGTGCAGCTAGCTAACAATAAAAAACTATGTGCTGCTAAAGAGGCAGAGAGTGAAAGTGGACCGTGATATAAAACTCAGTGTTGGAGCCAGGAGCGGTACAAAAGTAATCCACTTTGACTGCTTTTTAGTTTTAGTTTTCTTTATTTTTTCCCCTAAGCTAGTTCTGTCGCTAGTTAGCTAACATATGCTAACTTAAGTCTGCTGGCAACAACCAACCCAGTGACCTTGCATTCTCTATGGGCACAAATCTTTAACTTCAAACACTTATTTCGTAAATCCAGTTTTACAGACTATGTTAAATCTGCGGCAGTTTTACAGCGCATGGCTCTTGGTGTAAATGAGCTATTATTCGATCTTAAGGACTTCATTTCCAATTTTTCACTGTATTTAGTTGTGACTCGCAGAAAATTCAGTTACGGACACAGATGTTGGTGACCATTAAGTTTTGTGTCAAGTCAAAAGAATTCAGATTTATAATATTTTAAAAGCATATAGATGTCAATAGATGCACATGATAGGGGGCGCTGGTTTGGCTCACTAGGATGAGCGGACGAGTATATGCCGCATGGCTGGGAGCGGCCAGCCCAGGCTCAAATCCGACCCGCGGCCCTTTGCCGCAGGTCTTCCCCTCCTTTCCTCCTTCTTCTTTCCTGTCATTCTTCACTGTACCCTTTCAAATTAAGTCGTAAAAAGGCCCACATTTGTCTTTAAAGAGTAGATGCTCATGATAGATGTTAATAATCACTGTATATGTGACGATGTTCAAACAAAACCCAGCCGTTAAGGAGAAGATGGGATATATATAGACATATGCATACATGCGCTATGTTCATTAAAGCAAGATTTAATCAAAGTCCTAAAACAGTTTGGTCAACTCCTACCTTTTGACTTGATCTGTAACCTAATTTATTCTAATGACTCAGTTTATTTGTGATTCTGACTTCAGGGTTTCTACTAACGTATTACAAGCTTGTAAGGTCAAAGTTGGGTCTAAGGATTGGCAAATGTTTTTTTTGTAACATATATTTTATTACATGTGTTTCTAGATATAAGCTGCAAGTTTGCTAATAAATGTTCTTAATGCATGGCCAATATTGTGTTTAAAGCAGGGATTGTTCGACACCAGCTTGTTGACATACAGGGTGCAGTTGGCAACAGGAGATCCAGATGTACCTGTTTAGTTAGTTGAAGTTGAATGTGGTCATTGCTGCTGCTCTTTGGACATGTAAACAGCTAAGTTGAGTATTTTTCAGTGTACTAGCTCAATGTTAAAGACTCCATTGCCAGAACAGCCAGCTTTGATTAACAATTCCTCTGAGAGAGTCTTGTTTATGACCGTTCAAATAGTGACTGACCCAAGAGAGTCACAACTGTCACTCTCATCAATATTCCCGCCCCTTAGTGACACCGCTTGACTGTCCAGGGGTCACTGCAGGTCAGAGTTCAGTGCTAATGAGCCTCAGGTTCCTTCACATTGCTGTGCCAAGCTCTGGGACTAAGTGCTTGGAGGATTGATAGAGGCAGATTTGACTTCAATAGATAAACGGAGGAGGATTTATGGGGCTGACCACTGAGCAGTGGAGCCTGACTGTGACCATGGAGCAGCCTTGGTCACTTTACAAAGTCGCATCATTGACATTGAAGCGAAGTATGACTGTGTGTGAGGGGAAGGCTCTTGACTGAGGTTTCCCAGTGATGTACCTTATTTCTCAAGCTTGTTTTAGAAAATCAATTATAGCCATTTGGAAAATGGGTTAATCACTCAGTGTGTCTAATTTCAGGATCCATCTGTTATAAACATGATGTCATTTATTTTGGCACTTAAAGAACATGTCTGTCTGTGCAGTTTGCTTCAGTGTTTTGCAGTTCATCATTCTGTAGGACTACATGTGAGTCATTACCTGCATTCACTTTCCATAAATCTAATGACAGGTTTTTACTGCATTCGATAAATGGCCCCTCTGAGCTTGGAGACCTTTACAAATGCATATGCTCATCTGGAAATGTTTAAACAGTAAACATGCCTTCTGTGGTTACATGGAAGGATGGAAGGAACAGGGATGCACTAATCAATGATCGTATAAAATATAGCAAATAAATATAGCTGTATATATATTCAGAATTTGTATTAGTAAGATAATGTATACAAATGGGGCAAGATAAATAAAAATGCTTTGGTTGTTCACCCAATTTGTTTGCATCTAATTTATACCAAAATACCCCCGAAGTGGAACTGAAACTCAATTTTTGAGTCTGTATGAGTTATAAGTGGGGTCTCTGTATCTTTATTCACTTTCCTAAAAGCAATCTAGTACTATAATATTTTTGTCCCGTTGAAACTCTAAATTGACTTTGCAAACTTGTCGCTTTTTCATGTTAAGAAACTTAGGTCTCAATCATACAGATTGACCCATAACTCGGGTCAGAGGAAGGTAAAAACTGTTGATTCTCCAACTTGCTGGCAAGTGGTTGCTCGAGATTGGCGGCTTTTGCATTGTGAAATAAATTGCAAAGATGGTGCAGGACTGAAAACCTAATTGTGATTTCTTTAGTTGCAAACAAATTGCTGCAGTTGCCTGTAGTTTGCATGGAAGTTGCCAAATTGTATGCAAACATTTGCCAACTATTTACAAAAGAGATTTTCACTGCACCATCCAGGGCTCTAGAGTGCGACCAATTTGGTCACACATGCAACCTAATTTCTCAATGGTGCGACTAAAAAAAGTTTGCACCGATGCCCATATCGTAGTCTAAACCAGTCCGAGATGGTCAAGGGTGGGACCTCTCTGATTGGCTGTGGTAAAGATATTCCTGTAGGCCTACGTGTGTATATTTGAAAGTGCAGGCGGTTAGAGAGAGGTGAGTAGCCTAGGTGGATGTAGCTGTGGGTAATGAGAACCTAAGAAAAAAGTAAATCGCACCAGTGCAACCGTGGCAAAAAAGTTAGTCTAAGCCCTGCCATCATATGCATGTTTGCCACCAACCGTGAGCGACTTCCAGAAACCACTTGCCAACTGGTCAGAGACCTGTATTGGCAGGGTATCGCTAACCAGTTTCTAGGCTTCTGTGAGTGCAGCCGGTAGTTTGAACAATAAGCGTTTTTTACCTAAAATCCGTCCACTGAACTGGTTTTGGAGTCACTGTATATTCATCCCATGCAGTGAATGTAACTGTAGCAGCCATCGCATTATTGCTGTGTGCGTCATACGTGCCTCTGTGTCTTTATAGCTCAACCTCGACCTCTTAAGTTTACCAGGAACTTCCATTCATTTCTGATTTATTCCTCCTGACCCCTCCCCATGTTTTCTTATCTTCACGAAGCCTCTGCCTGTGTGCTGATTTTTGGTTCCTGTTGAAAACTTTTCAACCTGCACTATTGACATTTCCTCCCCTCATTACCTCCATCAGGCAGATTTATGTCTGAGATGCACAGAGTTGCACATTTGCAGAGAGTTGTGTTGTTTCTAAAATTCACTGTGTGTTCAGTTTGAACACACTTCCACTAAAAGAGTTTTTTTTTCTTAACTGATGAGAAGTTTGTGCAGATAGCGTGACCTAGTTTAGATGCAGACACAAAATTAACAAATAGCAAGAAACAGACAAATAAAGAGAAATGTTGATGCCGTTTGATGCGCGCTCCGAGAGATACCGTTTTTTTTTTTTTTCTCTCTGGATGTTTCTCTGTTAAATCAAAGCACATTTCATTATCGCAAATCATTCGGTTTCCTGTGTAGTTTAAGCATTTCAACACAAAGTCTGTTTTGTGAAATTAGACCACATATATTCTGCTTTTTCCTCAACAAAACGGGGGAAAAAAAAAAACAAGGTAAGCTGAATGTAAGAGGGGAGAAACAGAGAAAAACTTGAGTCCTAATTAAAAGAAACCAACATTTTTGAAGCTTTTGCTACTTTTCGTTCGGTACACCGTGTTTAAATTCCGGCACATCGGTAATTGGGAGTCAGCATCGAGTCTTTTTTGACATTGAGCGTTAGCAGAGGTTGAAGGAATGTGTGAAAGCGATAGTGAGTCAGCAGAGAATAGCTGATTGTTTAGGATAAGTAATAAAGATGAATTAATAAAGCTGAACACAAACTCAGATTACTGAACGTGTGGATGAGTGTGTTTGAGCCTGAAAGAATATTTGTATGTGTGTCTGGGACAATTGGATTGATCGTTTTTCATCTGTTTACACACACACACACACACACACACACACACACACACACACACACACACACACACACACACACACACACACACACACACAGCGACCTCTGCCAGTACCTTCTTTCCTTCTCTATTCTGGCCACGTTAGACCAGGACCCTGTCGTTGACCCTCCAAAGAGAGATTGATTACATGAAAGGAGAGAATTTTGTTTGCCTTCCCTCTCCAGGTTTTCACCCTGCTCTTTCTCTGTCACCATCTTGGCTCTCTCCTCAGCGTTTTTTCTTTTTCTTCTTTCTGTTTACTTCACACTCTGCCTTTTTCTTTTCCACTCGACTTTATTTTCTCCTCTGTCGAGTTACATTTGGAAACACTCCACCGTGGGTTTTACCTCCACAAATACCCGTCTGCTCCCTTTGGGGTGGATTTAAATGCAAGAGGCAGCACAAAAGTCCAAATTAGTTTCTTTTGAATTGTTTTATTGTGGATTTAGACCCACTGATGTTCCCCTCTCCCCTTCTCTGGGCAGGGTTATGGCGAGTGTTAACATGTGTGTGTTTGAGGGTATTGAGGCAACAGCTGGCCATATGTAAATGCTCTCTGCGGGTGGGCGTGAGGTTTGTGCATCTCGCTGGGGTGGCTGCATGTCCACCCTCGAGGTCTATGAGTCATCCTGAAATAAATGGGAACCCTTGAAAAGAGATTACAGTGTTTTTGTCAGGTCGTGTTTTCCAAACACTTTGTCTTTCTCATCATTTCCCGTGTCGTTTCTCTTCACATATACATTAGCCGTGCTCAATCAGGAGTCATTTTCTCTTTGTTTTCTTTCAAAATGTCTCTTTTGGGTGTCACCAGATGCTTCCAAATGAATTTTTATTCATTTCGGTGGTGCCTGCGCCTCAGGGGTCTCTCTAACCATCACAGTTTTTCCATCTAGAAACGATGCAGGATAAATGTTTAGCGAGGAAGACAAAAGCCAACTCTGTTTCCATTTTCTTTTACGTCCTCCGCTCTTCTCCTTTCATCTCTTCTCATCAACCACAGTGGGTTTGGAGTTAGAGAGCTAATATAATATTGATTCTTTTGAACAGCGTGCAACACGAAAGACAAACACATTATCATTATCTGTGTCTCTAACGCCCATGTCTCTCATCATAGATACACCTCTAATGGTGAGGAGCAGCAGCGACCCTGCGTTGGTCACGCCCCTTGAGATGACAGCCACACCTTCACCTGATAAGCAAAGCAACGGGTCTCTTGAGCCGGTGAGCACATTTACACAGGAAATAACTTTAAAATGAGATTTTTTGTTTCTTTCTCAGTGAAACTGATGTCTGCCGTCACCTTTGACCTACTAAACATGATGAGAGAACGGCAATAAGCTGTTAGATATTCAGATTATTTATATTAGGTGTTCTTGTCTTCCTCATTTCATTGCTTTCTAAAAGGAGCAATAAAAGAGCTCCATCAGAAATTCAGTGTTCACTCTCCATTGATTAAACTCCTGCAGGGTAAAACTAGTTTTTCAGTGAAAGCAAGAGAACAGTAAATAAATATGAGAGTTGAATATATTGTATTTCCAGTTGCATATTTGGTCTCTGCCTTTCCCTCACTGAAGACAAATGGAGAAACCCAGTGAGTATCCCTCTTGTGGTCCAGCTCTCTGCCCCAGGCATTACTTTGAAAGGATCGGCTTTTCAAGCGCTCGGCCTCTTTTCGAAACAGGCCGCCATTAAGGCCGACTTTTTTGTCCTCCGTGGGTGATTGAATGTGCGCGGAGAACTAGATGGAGGCTGTGTGAGGTCACAGTTGTATGTGTGTGTCAGGGAAACTCAGGTAGAGAGAGGGAGGGAGCAGAAGGAGCCCTGCTCTTTACCCCCGCTGTGTTCAGCTCAGTGGTGACTAAGCAGAACACGGCATCAGTGGGCATCGTGTAAACACGATGACACAGCCCATATTTTATGTCCAAGAAATGTCGGGGCTCGTGTGCTTCAAACAGCACGCCTGGACCAAAATGAGCAGGCTCATTATGGATGATTTAAAATGTCCTTAGAACTGTTTACAAAAATCCACATCTCTTTGCTGCCTGACAGATGAATCCCTGCTTTAGACTGCTGCAGTCTTATGAGACTACAGACAAAAGCAATGCCTGTAAAGATGCTGCAGCAGTTTGTAAGACTAAGCTTTTCTTTATGTTGCTTTGTCATTTAAGTCCACACCAGTGACTTGGCCCTATGGACAGAAATGGCTGTTGGTTGATCAGTGTGAACGCCTCTATAAAAGTAGAAGTTTTGGTAGTTTGTTGGTCGTGAGAATTCAGATGTGTGTTAACACAATGCCACATTCTCCTAAGCGTGGATGTCCCAGCAATTTCACACCAAGGTCAAACTGTGGACCACAAGACTTCTGGAACAATGTCCTTTGCACAGATGAGACCAAAGTGGAGATGTTTGGGTGCAAATGACCGAAAACCTCGATGAAATGAAGCAACAATGTGGAGAAGAGTGGTCAAAAACTCAGAAAGTCGTATAGAAAATGATTGCTTCATTTCATTGATGATCCTATAAGCTACTGAATCAGGGGGCGCACTGAGTCTATGAAAACTTTTTCACAAGACTGGATGGAGGCAGTAGATGTGCTGGTTAGTATAGTACAACCACCTCTTTGTTTTCACTTGCTGTTTAGTTGGTGTAGGCACCTAAACGTCTTCGCTAGTTTTAGTAAAAAATATTATGTTTTTTTAAAATATGCTCCTTCACAAGTTTTTGTGCAGCCTCTCATGTTTGAAGAGGAGCTTTCACACATACGCTGAAGCCCTGAACTTCATATAGATTGATGGTCTTCATACCCAGTATAAAGACTATACTACTGTATGTGCCATTAAGTCTACATCTGAACAGAGCAGGTAGATGTTCTAACTGGATGTCACGTACCCTTTATGCATTCTCCATTCAGAAATCATCCTCACCCTCAATATGTGATGTGGAGCTTTGGTGCTACATGTGAGAAAGGGTGACTGTAAACAGTGTCCCCTCATGAACTGTCCAACTTGTCTTTTGTTTATGTGTACAAATACAACGCTTAACAGTAGTTGTGCTCCTGACTTTGTGGATTTTCTGGCCTGCTTTTCCAGTGCCACCATGGATTTGAGTGATTCAGAGTGAGATGACCAGAGAAAAGTGTTGGAAAAGGCAGCTTTCATTGTTTTTTTTAAACCCATGACTCACATTTATGTAATCATCATATGTATCATGTTATAAGCACTTTGCTCTTTTTGCCTTACTTTGGCTGTAGGATATTTAAGAGTAGAGGCAGAGCCTTCAGCTTTCAGGCCCCTCTCAGGTGGAACCAGTTTCCAGTTTGGATTCAGGAGACAGACACCGTCTCTAGTTTAAAGATTCATCTTGAAATGTTTTGCTAGCCTGGATCAGATGACCCTGATTCCTCCCTTAGTTACGCTGGAACAGGCCTTTGCTGCTGGCAGCTTCCCAGCATGCACTTCTTCTTCAACACTCACCATTTTTCACTTGCTGTTGCTTCACCACTCTTTAGTTATTATTACACTGTGGCTCTTGTTCACAGCGCTGTCACACATGGCTGCTCCTCTCTGAGCCTGGTTCAACTGGAGGTTTTTTTTCCTGTTAAAAGGGAGTTTTTCTGTCCTACTTTTGCCAAGTGCTTACTTATACGGGGTCATCTCATTGTTGGGGTATTCTCTCTATTATTGCAGATTACTTACCTTACAATATAAAGTATATTGATGTGACTATTGTCGTGATTTGGTGCTGTATAAATAAGATTGAGTTAAGCGTTGAATGGTGCTCTCCCGTTCTGATCCACATGAACTGGCTAAGATCAGAAAACGGGTTTTTCAGCTGCTCACACTGTGGAGCTTCAAGATTTTCATTTGTGCTCTCGAGTAAGTTACCGTGAACCCTAACTCCTGCTCATTCACTCATGTGTTTCTTTAGCCGTTAACAGATTTGCAGGGTAAGAATCAGGGATTAGTCTTAAAGTAATTAATGATTGCTCACGGCTGCAGTAATCAGTAATCTGATCAAGACCTGCGATCCAGCCTGAGGACTTTATGTATGATGAAGGCGGCGTGTGGAGGAGGAAAGAGAGCCTTAGTGTCCTGTGTGTGTGTGTGTGTTTGTGTGAAAGCTTGTGAGGCCGTCACAGCTCTTGGGCATATTGAGTCCTCGGCCTGATGGACTCCTTAGATCAATACGCTATCACTTCATCCTCCCTCATCCACTGTACCAACTCCTCTGGAAACCCCCTTACTCTCATCCACACACTCACTCACTCACTTAAATCAACACACACTTAAATCAACACACATACACACTTTTGTCCCTTTCTGCCTTGAAGTAGGTATTGAAAGCTAGATAAAGTCTAATTCAGCCTGATAAGGTGATAAATATGCATCCTGCCCCTTTAATTGATTTCCCTGCCTGCTATAGTGAAGGCTAAGGTTGTTCCACTTCTCTCTCTTTGACTCACGTGCAGTCCGTGCACACACCTCTCTTAGCCTTTCCCTTTATATCTAAAGACCTAATGAAACTTGCAAAAGGCTGAGCAGTGCTAAACATGCAGTCGGCTCTTTAATTGATCCACACTTCCTGCTGTGCTCGTAGCTAATAAATGAGACATTTAATGCTACCCTGATAACTGCAGGAGCTGCTACTTTTGCTCTTGCTCCTCTCACCTTATGGACTCTCCCTTCATATAATTCTTGGATAATATTTCTTCTTTCGGTTTTTCCGTCTCACGTTTTTGTCTCATTATTAATATGTTGAGGTGTAGCAGTGCAAAAGAGCAGACGTTGGTACTTCATCAGGTGTTGACGTTTTCACCATTCACCATTTAGCATTGCATTTTTGTGTTTTTTTTTTAAAGACAATGTGCGGGAAAGCGCACGAGCAGCGGCAGTCAGTTGATGTGATGGATACGACGAGGGTCAGGGGGCACCGGCGAGCACACCGAAACTGTGATCCCGCGGTTACCCATTCCCCTACACATGCACGCATGCTATTTCTCAAACTAGACTGACGTGCTGCAGGAAATACACAGAAGAAACACACACACACCTCATTACTCATCTGTCTGACAACAACAGCTCACACACACAAATATCTCATCTCTCATATGTCTGCGCACCGCCCTGTCACTCACAGCGTCGACTCTGCCTCCAAACGGAAACGTGTTTGGGCGGCGTGCGGCACAATAACAGAGAAGACAACCTGTTAGTTGTGCTTAGGCGGCTTTTCAGACAGGTTTCGCAAATTATTTTAGCGTTCATCCTGGCACCACAATGCCTGCCACATTATAATCACTCAGAGAAGAAACTAGATTACGTAATGAGTTCTTAAAGAAACACAGAGTGTCAAAACAGCACTTGAATCATCTGAAACGTTTAGAGTTTTGATTTCAATCAGGTTTATATATATATATATATATATATATATTTATATATATCTATCT
>VURO01046874.1:15912-31800 GCA_015108175.1 Pelvicachromis taeniatus | reverse complement strand
ACCAGGGCTGGACTGGGACAAAAAATTGGCCCGGGCATTTTGACTAGAGACCGGCCCACCAGGCATTATAGGATAAGCCATAAAGCCTTTGAATGAAAACAACCGCTTTGATGTACACTGCCTTGTTGGTATATATGTATCAATCTAATAAACTTAAACCTACACCATCCTCCCTATTCTGGATTTTAAACAGTACATAGCGGAAACAAAAAGACTGCTTGGTCGAGTAATAAATGCGCTGGTGTCAATCTGCTTTGCAAATGCCAGACACACAAATCAGAACAATAAATGGCGTTCTTTGTAATAAGTAAGCCACTTCCTGTTGGTGTCATCTTTACAGCTGAACACCCTCATCACAACTGCACTGCTGGTGTTCTGCTGTGGGTGGTAATCTAAGAAGGACTGTAATATGGCAGGTTCAGGGAGAGCAAAGTAATCTGTGCCCTGGCTCTCTCTCTCCTGTGCTTCCAACTCTCTCTCTCTTGCTCGATCTCTCTCTCTCTGCTGCTTTTGCGTCTCTCTCTTCTGTCTCCTCTGTCACAGACTTCTCCACTTGTGATGATAAATCCGCCTGGTGCAACATGTCAGGATTGGCACAATTTGTTAAGAGTTTGAGGAGTTTGAAAAACTAACCTTAAGCCTAAAATAAAATTCACTATTAATAACAGCAGTATAGAAACTCCGTCATGCTAGCTAGTACGCAGTACCAGTTATTGTAAGCAACTGTAAAAAGTCAGCACAACGAAAATAAACTACAACTAAACTTGGTTTATATCTGATGCAGATTGACTGCAGTTCATAACTTCTTACCTGAAGTTCAGTTTCCCTGCCACTCGGACCGGCGGCTGCCTCCGGTCTCTATTCCCTCCCCTTTCCCTCCACCACTTGCTGATTTTGCTAAATCAGTGGAAGCTCCGCCATAGCCACCACCAAACAATCCTGTTATTTTTACACATTTGGCAGCGTCTGCCTGAAGGGCTTGTTTATTTTTGGCCCTAATTTTTTCTGCAGCTCCTTTCCTTTTTTTGTTCTCCATTTTCTTTAGTTCGTCTATAAGATTGCTAAGCAAGGGGGAGGGTGCATCCGACCTCCTCTGCTGTAATTGGTCCAGCCCAGAGTCGATCATGACCAATTGGCCAATCCAACACCTTTCATTGTTTATACCATAACAAAAAAAAAAAATCCATCGGCCCATAAAAACTAAAAAATTGCCATCAGTCATACCGGGTCAGTCCAGCTATGATAATAACAATGGTAAAATTTCAAGTCTTTTCAAGAAAATATCATTTCAGGTTCAAGTCCAAGTCAAGTCCCAAGTCATTAGTTTAAAAGTCCAAGTCAAGTCCAAGTCTTATAACATTTTTTCAAGTCAAGTCTAAAGTCATAAAATTAATGACTCGAGTCTCACTCAAGTCCAAGTCATGTGACTCGAGTCCACACCTCTGGTCCTTCTCTCCTGGATCGACTGGAGCTTTTTTCAGGTGCCTTCCCAGTTTTGACTCACAGAAGCGGCGAAATGTCCATGGTCCTGGGTTGGGTACCCAGCGTTTTAAGTTGTTGCCATTTTTTTGTATTGTCTCAGGTCCCTTGCCCTCATGTTTCCTCATGTTTCCTGTTTTACTTTGAAGGTCTTGTCTTATGTCAATGTTTCTAGTCTTGCTTCCCATGTCTCGTTAGTCCTGATTTGTCCCTGCTGTGTTCACGCCTGTTCCCCATCCCTCTCGTTATCCTCTGTGTATTTAAGTCTGTGGCTGTCATTAAGTCCTTGTCAGGTCGTTTGTTGTCTATGCTCCGTCATCCCCGCCATGTTTCCTCGTCCAGGTTTTGTTATATTCAAGTTTTGTTCTTTGTGTTTATGTCTAGCCTTTAGCAGTTCCCAGTTTAGTTTAGTTAGTTCTTTGTGGTTTGCATTTTGCCTCTTTATTTCTGTATTCCTTATCCGTCATTAAACATCTCGCTTTTGTTTAAATCATATCCACGCTCCCTTTTGTATGCATTTTTGGGTCCACCTCCTCACCACACGGTCTGCACCCGCCAGACCCTGACAGCTGGGATAACCACATTTACTCAGGGCCTTCTTGATGTGATGTTCTTCTGTTTCCCTGGCTGATGTGTCTGTGGGGATGGTGTTCTCTCTATGTTGTAGCATCCTGATGACACCCAGTTTGTGCTCCAGTGGATGATGAGAGTCAAACCTTAAATACTGATCCTTATGCGTTGGTTTACAGTACACATCAGCTTTCAGATGTCCCCCATTACTGATGGAAATCTGTCTTTTTAAGAATTGTCCTGCATAAGGTATTCATTCATTCACACATATGCATGTTTAAATTTTACATTATCAGCTGAGCTCCAAACATGCGTCAAAAAAGCCCAGCAATATCAGGTTTTAACATATTGCTATGCAAATCAGAAGAACTGCAGCTGGACCCATTTACATATTCAGCTTTAGTATATGCTTTGCTAAATTGAAAAATTATGGTTAC
Source organism: Pelvicachromis taeniatus (assembly GCA_015108175.1). NCBI lineage: Eukaryota > Metazoa > Chordata > Actinopteri > Cichliformes > Cichlidae > Pelvicachromis > Pelvicachromis taeniatus. The sequence goes on along the minus strand of VURO01046874.1, from coordinate 29,314 downwards.
AGAAAAGTATGTCACCCTGATTATTCCAAAGTAATATTCTATTTAAATTGAGTGAAGTACTCAAACCCTGTGTGCTATCACAATGGCACAAGTATCAAATCAGATGCTAAACTATTCTTGTGCATCAATGAGGAAGGTTTTTAAAAACATCTTTTGGTATTTGTCATGAGTGACTGGTATATTTCTTCCTCACTCGTTCTGTCTGTGCTCACCAAATCTGTTCTGGAGATTTGTAAGACATGTGAGGAGAAAAGGGTATCACAGTTTTTATGGAAATTCTCATGAGACCAGTGCAAAGCAGAGCAATTGCCCTTCTGCAGATTTTTTTTCAAGCTGTAGATGAATTAAGTATAGATACACTCATTATGGAATATGAGATAAAATCAAGAAAAATGGTTAAACCAACATTGGAGCAGGCATGGTCATCCTTTCCTACAGATGTAATCTCACACAGACTTTCATGAACTGCCTCCTATATTTACTCTCAGGAAAATTCAGTATATCTGTTAAGTATGTAAAAGTAGATGGGCCATGCTTTTGGCCCATCATAAGTAGACAAAAGACAAAAGAAAAAAATATGATGCAGATGAACTTATTTACTGTAGTTTGTGCTGACTCCCGGCTGACTCAGGGTCATGCACCATCACCTTGTTTAACCTTCATACGCAGATCAGTTCTGAGGTAATAGCAATTTGTTTTCCAGTTGAGATTTTTGGACAAAGTGAAGCACTTTCTTTCTTATATTGACTTTGTCATACATGTCACACGTGCTCTTATCGTGACTGGATTATTGTCATTTTTTGTACAGAAGTTTACGAGACTTGATGCAGTTCAGCTGGTGCAGAGCACTGCTGCTTCACTTTAATCTGGGAGATGTACTCAGTACGTCTCTGGCATCCTGTCAATTTCAGGATAGATTGATTAATTAATGATTAGTTAAGTTTTACATGCTTGTTTTTAAGATTTTTAATGGGCTGGGACCACTGTATTTATCTGATCCTTTTCATGTTCACACTCAATATTCGAAGATGTAGACCTAAAACTAGAGTTGACCGAGCTTTATTAGTTGTTGCTCGAAGTCTCTGGATTGTGTCAGCATTTCATATTAGATTTGGCCAAACTTAACTTTTAAGTCGTTTCTCGACACTCATTTCTCCTCCCTGGCCTTATATTTGAACTAAACCTTGATATTTTGTAATTATTGTTATGTGTGTGTTTGTTTGTTTGTTTGTTTGTTGGGGGGGTGGCTGCCTGTGAAGCAGTTGGTTAACTTTGATTGTTTTAAATGTGCTATATAAATGATATAATTACCATAATTGCTAATTGTGTTTACATTTTAAATACTGTACCAATTTTTTTGGAAATAAGATTATACATAAACTTTTGAAGGCAGGACTTTTATCCCCAACATTTCTTTGAAAAATAAAAACAAATGCGTAGTTTTTGGAAATAAGTCGCCTGGATTGTCTCTGGATCTATACCCATAACTTGAATACTGTGAAGGATATTTGGACTACATTTTTAATGTCTCTATAGGTTTAATGCCAGTTTTTCTGGGCAGGAAATGAAACACAGAGTGCTTCAAAATGGGCCGGTACACATCCAGAAAAGACATACAGCTAATTCATATTTGAGTGTGTGGCCTCTATTATCTGTCTGGACAGTCTTGTGGGGATAATGTCAAGGAGACTGGATGAGGGTCTTATTGTAACTTGGTATTCATAAGAGCATGCAGTGATATTAGCCTGAAGCAAATCAACAAATTTAGACTGATATTGGGTGCAATAGAGGTCCACAACAAAGACAGCAGGCATGATGTAAGCCCTGATATGGCAAGTCTTTCTGACGAAGAAGGTAAGAAGTTTTTCAGAAATTAGTAAGCTGAACAAGCTATGACCTCCGTTGTACAGAACACCATTTTCTGTTAAGGATGGGTGTAGTGCATGTTGAAATCAGGTATAGAATACTTTTATGTAACTGCTGACATTGACAACAAGTCTGTAATTTATATTTCATTTGGTCTTTTATAATCATATAGTAGAGTAAATAAATACATTTACACACACACACAAAGTATACCCAAAGATGCAAAAAAAAGTCACAAATTAATGAAAATGTGAATAAAATGAACCACAACAAAAGCCCATACAAATGTGTTTGGCACAGGTTTTCTGTGCTAAGCAGTGTTTCCTGATTTGTGTCAACATGAGAAGAGGAACAACTCTAAGCGACTGTGAAAAAGGGTTTGTTGATGGCAAGGATGGCAGGAGGCTCAGTCACAGACACTGAGCAATTGGCTTGCCAGCAGGAACGCTAACTAAAGTTAAATGTGCATTTAGATCTAAAAGGGAAAAAACAAAACAGTAAATTAATAGGTGACAGTGCACATGACCACAGGGGTTGTACATTAAGCACAAAATGTAATAAAAATAAGAAGAGAAGCTTTTCCTCATCTGACCAAGAATGTCAAAGAGTCTAGAGACTGAAAAAAGCAAGGCTACTTTTCAAAGTGTGTGTCTTCAGTCTCCAGTCTTCAGTTCTAAAACTGGCCTACACTTAGGTCAACATACACTTTGTTGTTTGACATAAGTCAAGGTATGAAAAAAAGGCATAGGTTACTACCAATCACTGGGAGTTATGGGTGCAATCTCTGTGAGACATTGCCACACCCTATCACGTGACCTGTTGAGGTAACCTGAGGCCCTTCACAGTGGTGAAGGTAAATGGCTTCTTTTCTCCTCTTTCAAACTTTCTGTCTTATCGGTCCAAAATGTGAACCCTGGCATCCTCAGATGAGTGTTGTTTGTCCTTTAGGTGCAGATGTACAGCCGAGTCTTGTCCTGTTGACATGGCTCTTCTATGCTGTGCCATGCATTTGTGGAATGGCTGTTTCGTTGCTGCTATGTAGCGGCACTGCACAACATACACTGTGCTGCTTAGCTTGTGTTTGGGCACTTTGTCCCTGGGATGAACCAGATTTTGTCTGAGGATGTCATGTTTGAAGAAAATTCTCCTGAGTTTCTCTGACAATCCTGCTACACGAGGGACGGCTGTGGTGTTCCAGCTGTCATTCTGGTTCTCCCTTGTTGGTGTCTGACCTTCTTTTCTGTGCGCTTTCCTGATTTGAGGAAGACAAAGTCAAGAAAACCACATGTTTTAAGAGATTTCTTTACATGTATGCTTTCCCGTTTTCATTTAATTGACTAATCGTTTTCATCATACCTTTTGCCAACAACGTTTTTTTTTCACATGAAAACAAGTCAATAATTAATAAAAGCTAATGGCCTTACAGGGAACGTTCTCTTCCCAGTGGTGTAGCGTCCTGACCACCACCGGTGTGTGTTCCAGTGGGTTGTGGAAGTCAAAGTACCCTCCCTATGTTGCCAAAAATATTCCCTCATCCAGTCAAATCATTGAATTCAAGTTTTCTAATAACCTCCAGACACACAGGTGTATAAAATCAAGCACCAGGGCATACAAACATTTGCAAAAGAATGGGTCATTCCAGTGTGGTACAGTGATAGGATGCCACCTATGGAACGAGCCCAGTTGTGAGATCTCCCCACTAATAAATATTCCACAGTCAACTGTTAGTTGTATTATAACAAAGGATAAGCATTTGGTACTGGGAGGAGGCCCCGGGGCAGACCCAGGACACGCTGGAGAGATTATATCTCTCGTCCGGCCTGGGAACGCCTTGGTGTTCATCCAATACATCATCCAATGAGATACAAGACCAGAATAGCTAAGAAAAGAATAAAAGCAGTGTCAAAGAGATCCAAAAGGCTTTGAAAATAGGGGGGTCTTCAAATTTGATTTGAAAATTTCCAAAGAGGAAGAGGATTTTATAAAACAGGGAAGACTGTTCCAGAGTCTTGGAGCAGCGATGGAGAAAGCCCAGGTCACCTCTAGATTTTAACTGGCAACGTGGAACCAGTAAAAGCATTTGACTGGAGGAGCGCAGAGTTCGAGTGGGTAGGTGCAAGCTAAGGAGATCTGAAATGTAACCTGGGGCCAAGCCATGGTGGGCTTTAAAAACAAATAATAAAACCTTAAAATCAATTCTATATTTAACTGGCAGCCAATGTAAAGATGTGAGTATCGGAGTAATACTCTCTCTCTTTCTGGTACCCGTCAGGAGTCTTGTGGCTAACAGAGATGTTTTACTAACACTGGGATAATCCACTGTGAATCTGTGACCCTTCAAATGAATCTGGTTCTGGGCAGACCCACTGAGACCAGTTTAGGTTATTTTCAGGTGAAAACATGTTTCGGTTCAGACTCTGAATTTCAGACACTACACAATGCAGAACGTTGACAGCATGTAATGACTGAACAAATTTCTACATGAAATGTTGAACACAGACTGTCTTCAGGCTTCGTAGGAAAACTCACTTAGATGTAGTTCAGTTTATTTTATAGACTTGCAGTCATTTCAGCCTCATCTTCACTCACCTCCAGGATCCCAGCTGTGACAGACAGCTTTGGATAGAGAGAAGGAACAAATCTGTCAGCTCGCTCAAGTGCAGAAGGAGGACAGGAGCCAGAGGAAAAACTCAGTTTGTTAAAGAAAACCTGCCAGTCACCAGGTTTAGTTAACACAGTCCGTTACCATGTTAACTGTTTAAATGAACTTTTCTTGTGGAACAGGACACTCAGTTTTCCCCACTCAGTTTTTGCCAGTGAACATCCAGGTAATAGACATTGAGAGAGTGGACTCTTATAAGTGTTCATCTGAACAACAAACTGGACTGGACCCACAACACAGATGCACTGTACAGGAAGGGCCAGAGCCGACTCTGCCTCCTGAGGAGACTGCGGTCTTTTGGGGTGAAGGGGGCACTCCTGAGAACCTTCTATGACTCTGTGGTGGCATCTGCCATCCTGTACGGTGTGGTCTGCTGGAGCAGCAGCATCACAGAGAGGGAAAGGAAGAAGCTGGACAAGGTCATCAAGAAGTCCAGCTCTGTCCTAGGCTGTCCTCTGGACTCAGTGAGGGAGGTGGGGGACAGACGGGTCCTGACATCTATGCTGGACCATGAGTCTCACCCCCTGCAGGACGCCCTGTCTGCCCTGGAGAGCAACTTCAGTGATAGACTGATTCACCCTCACTGTGTGAAGGAGAGATTCCGCAGGTCTTTCCTTCCTGCTGCTGTCAGACTTTACAATGATCACTGCTAACGCTACATTTGTCATTCATCGCCTGTAATTACAATGTAAATCAGTTACAATGTAAATCAGTGCAATATACTGTAGTCACATGGTATTTATTTATTTATAATCTGGTATTTATTTATAATGGTATTTATTTATAATCCAGTAATGTCCGTATACTGTACACACCCATAGACACACATTGGATATACTTAGAGTCTTAGTCCTAGTTCTATTTTTCCACCTAGTACCTCTTAAAATATTTTAATTTCTATCTCACATCTTGCTACTTCTGGCTCTCTGCTGTGTACTGTGCTTGCTGTTGCAACAATGCAATTTCCCCATTGTGGGACAAATAAAGGTTTTCTTATTTTGACCAACTACAAGAATCATCTTACTGCTGTGCTTGTCAGCAAGGGTTTCTCCACCAAGTACCAAGTCATGTTTCCTTGGGCATCAAATACGTATATGACTCAATGACAAGCCAGTCAGTTTATAATGTTTATGTCATGTGTTTCTGTCTATACTTATGGTTGACATTTGGTCTTTCTGCATTGCAATGAAACTGCCATATAAATTAGAGACTGTTCATTACTTTGTGAGCAAACTTACAAATTCAGTCGTGGATCAAATAATTACTTCCTCCGTCTATAAATTTAAATTTCCATTAAAGACCTTGGTGGATTATCCATTACTGAAACATAAAATGATTTTCCAAGCAGCTGTACTGTAAATTTAGAAGAGCTGTGGTGTAGGAGAGCAACCTTACATTGGCTGGTAGTCTAATAAATTAATGCAGCACTATATATTATTGCACAATCATTGTTTAAATGAGGGCTGTAAGTAGGGATTATGTTCGCTTCGTGTGCAGGAGGTGAAGTGACTGCAGGCTCCTCTCTAGACTCATCAGCTGCAACAAGTGTCTCTGTTTACCCATCTACAAATAAAACACCTCCACACATTCATTTACTGATAAATTATCGGCACCTCTCTAATTAAAGTTGGGGCTGTGGGCACTGCACTGATCCTACTAATTGGATGTTACAGCTTGATATCCATTCCTTGTTACTGCAGGATACTTGTGCCCATTTTGGGGTCTTTACTTTGGAAGATTTCCTACAGGAAAAGACATCTGTAAGTCATTTTAAAGTGATATATGTGTATAGAAGTATAACAAGGTATGGGGAATCTACAAAAGCCTTTTACAGTGCACAAAAGAGAACCTTATATTGTCTTGCCCATCAAGTTGTATGACTTAGCCAGGTAGCTACTCTCTGCTTCCTGCTTCCAGACATCAATAATTACCACAGATTACTAAAAAAAAAAACCTGTACGGTAAAACTTCTGCTTTATGCATTTTCATTGTTTGCTGTCCATTATTAATGCTAAAAAAAAAAAAAGAGGGAAAAAAATGCTGAACGTTGCTTTAGAGTGGATTTCAACCAGAGCATTTCACTTTTGGTCTTCTCGTGTTTTTTGCATGGAGCATAAAGCCCGCTTTTATGGTACTCTGGGCTGCTCCCTTGAAACAAGGCCACCACAGCGGGCAGCTCTGCATGTTTAATTTGGCAAAGTTTTACATCAGAGGCCCGTTCTGATGCAACCCTAAAGGGGATTTGTTTCTCCAGACCTTTCGCTAGCAAAGCAAATGTGCAAACCACTTTACTATTGAGCCACCCTATGCTCACGTGGCTGGTCAAATATAATTTGGACTACAAATAGAGTAAACAGAAGCCAGAAAAGTCACTCAGCCTCAGTTATTACTGTGTGTGCAGAAAATAGATTTTGTAGCACACAAATGAGCCAGATTTATGACACGTGCAAAACAGCCAGTTCAGTGCAAACGTCCACCAAGGTTGGTCACTCTCTAGACACTATTTACTTTTAAGGTAATAATAAAGATATTTAGGACTAAATAATGAATAACTGATTTTGAAATAACTGGATATGAAAAACTTGAGCTGACTTTATGTAATATTATACTACAGTATATTTCTAACTCACTAGGCAGTTTATTCTCTTTCTCTTGACAGCCTGACTGCTCATCCGTTTGTTACCTGGACGTTCAGGGTCTGACTGCTGGGCTGGGGTCGGCATTTATTCAGGTTAGCATCACTCTGGGGTCTTGACCAATTTAGCGTTAGCATGCTGTCTTTGCAGAGGCTTGCAAAGAGATGACCTTGTGTTAGCAGCATAATGTAGTTTTTTCCTGTCCTGGATACAGTTTGCAATTTACCACCGTACTCTTGTCCTTTTGTGCAATAAAAATAAAAGCAGTGTTCATATCAACGCTGTAGCTTACACCATTATTTCCCTCCTCCAGCACCCAAATTAAAACTGCTGAGTGAAGCGCAAGTGGAACCAATAAGCAGAGTCAAAAGGGGGCAGAGATGAATTACTGGATTCTCAATTCCCATCCCGAGTCTTTACAGTGACAGAAAGAGGAGTTTCACTAGTCCAGCCCATTCAGGATCAAAGTGGGTTGTGTGTTGCCAAAGGTGTGAAGCTTGACGTCTCCATTTTAAAGCTTTATGCAGTATTTTATGTATGTTGGCAATCCGCACAACACCTGTGAGGAAGTTTAGAAAGGCTTTTTGTCAGCTTTCAACCAATCATTAAGTTTACCTTGAAGACCGAACTGGATGCAAGCCAAATTTGAATGGATTGTTAATATGACCCCTCTCTGACCTCTGTTGGCGTTTTATCAGAATTAATTCAAAACTTTTAAATCTATTGTATTTACAGACAGAAAGAATGATGCTGACACAAATGCAGCCAAAAACATAACCTCCTTAGCAGATGTAATCAGTGGCCTGTAGTCTGCATACAGCCTGTGAGTTTGTGCTGAGTTTCAGGAATAGTGGTTGAGCTATGGAAAACCATCTTTAAGAAGCCACACCCCCATTTCTATATATAAGAAAACATGTTGACCTGGAGGTGAACAGAGTGGTGACTGTGCCGTAAACAAGAAGGGCTGCACTGCTAAGGCAAGAAAGAACAAAGTCTGACTGGAGAAACTTAAATAATAGTGTCCAACATCCAAGCAGGAAGCCAGAAAAGACGCATCTTTAAAAAGCGTTTCCAGAAGATGACCAGTTAAAAAATAAACAAAAAGCAATACTCAGGCTGAAATAACAGACGTGCTTTATAATGTTTCTCTGAGACAAAAAAAGTTTGGAAAGAAAGTTGACAAAAACACTACAAATAGATGTGAGAAGGTTGTGTGCAGGTTCATCAGCATCCATGAGATGGTGCCAAGTGCAAAGGCAAATGATCACAAGTAGCAATGACAGAAATCATTTTTCATCAAAGATAAAGAAGTGTAATATGTTCAAACAGGGTTAAATCATAGACCATATTTAGCATTCCGTTTTCTTTACATGCAATGTATTTCTTATTGTAACTGTGACCGTTGTGCGGTATATTTTGGTTTGAAAAATTGAATTTAAATGACCAAAAGGCAATAATAATCGCCACCATCATTAATAACAGTAGAGGAAGTAGTATTCATTTCAAAGACTTTTAAATCCAGTGAGTGTTTGAATGTGTCACAACAGCCAGGCCTTCATTTGTTTGTATCTAAAGTACGAATGAATTTGGGTGTGAAAATAACAGAAACAAACATACAAACAAACAGAAATGGGGTTTTCTTATTCTTTGTGCACTACATGCATGCAAGTCAGAAATGTGTTGTGATACATGACCCACAGAAGTGAAGATATAATGTTTTCAACTCATCAGACAACCAGGAAGTTTTCACTTTTTAGTTGTGCTATTCATCTTCACATGCCCTTATCAGCAGCTCATCAGTCTGCTTTCCAAACTGCTGATATATCAGAGTCATGATGTAACCTCTTTGCAACTGAGTCTCCAAAGTGGGTCATGCCATAAAAACCCTCCACACATGTACAGTTTCCATCTGCAAATTGTGCTGTCTACAAAGGTAAAATGTTCCTATAGCAGCAGAGCTGACTGCACTTCTGACTGCATGCTGCTGCGCTGCTGCTCTGCTAGTCGGTCTGATTCCTCTGAATGACCTTGTTTGAATGATGCCATGAAGCTTACCTCTAATCGACACTACTCAACACCTTGTTAGGTGCTTCGGGGCGCACACAAGAAGCTCACAATTCAACAACACACATTCACAACACCTTCAACATGTCTACGCAACAAACTGGAGCACTAGTAATCGTTGCATTGACAGCACGATGGAGTCACAGCATCTGGGCATTGATGTTTACAGCTTTACTTTGGGATCTGTTTGACAATATCATTGTACCAATAGGTTCATTTATCCATTTTTTCTTTACCTTCTGATTGGTGATGAAAACCATTACATATGAAAAATGACATTAAAGCTAAAACAGGCAGAGACACTATAGCAGCAGTAACAGCTCGTAGATTTCAAAAGAGGGCCAATGCCTGTATTTGTGTCGATACTAAGGTCCTTAGTATAAGGAAGACACTATTAAAAAAATATATAAATTCCTGAATGGTCTTTACCAAACAGCAGGACATGGACTTGGACAGTTCTATTAAAAATGACCCAAAAGGCACTAACAGCACAAACATGGCAGAGAGGTCCAATTCATTTACTTCAGTTATAGGTGAGGGCTAGAAGACAGCTGTCAAAACAGCCATGCCTCTAATTTGAAGCCTTTCCAGGATCTAGATGGATGAGTTAACAGCTGTTATAAAGGGAAAAAACACAGTGGGAGTATTGTAATACAACACTGCTAGTATCAGAAGTGAAACTTTTTAAGATATATAAGGTAAAGCTGGCAATGTATATTGATTGTAGGGCGTACAGCAGCTGTTGTAGTGATCTAACAGAAATAATGCAAAACTGCTGGTTGTAGCAATTATGGCAGTTGTGATAGTGGTTGGAGTAACCATTGTGACAGCAATGAGAACAGTACATGAGAGACAGTGCCAGTAGTGTAAAGTACAGTTAGGGTTTAGCTTTACAATCAAAAGTAGCATGTGTAGCAATTATAATGCCCGTATTAGCAGTACTAACTTTAGTATTGACATTAGCAACAATTATATTTACAGTAGAACCAGGCTGCTATAGGACGTTTATATCAATGCTGACATTTAGTGATTAAAAAAGCAAATATTCCATTACATTGGAATATTTGATTTTTTTCCTTCAGACACACGAAACATAAACAGATTGGGATGGCATTGACACGACATGCTCAGATCAGTTGGTTGTCATGTTTCTGGTGTTCCAAACTTGTGTTGCCAACTGGGACCCTGCATGGGTCCTTCCTTCCTACTCATGAAACGATGAAGAGTGTTTTTCCCATCTCTTCTTATTTTTTTCATTGTGATTTGTCAGCCATTATAAATACCAACACTGACAGATAACTAATATATCAGACAATAATATTGGATGGCCAATATTATTGCGGGGAAAGCCGTCTCATCCTGTGGCATCAAGCAATGGCAAACTGTAAGGTGCCATCGATTTAAAATTCAGTCGTGTGAGGTGTCCTTTGGTATCACTGCCTTGATGCACCTTTTGCAGCAATAGTAGATTCCAGAAGATGAGATTTGTCTCTATACAAGCAAAAAGGTCTCGTTATGATGGTCAGTTGAAGTTTTGTGCCCTGTTTGGACTTTTGTGTTTTCAGTCATTTTTTTTCTTTTGGTTTCACTTCACATATTGCAAAACTGCTTGGTTTGATTTACAGAGTGAGAGCATCGCTTTCAGAAAATATGGCTGTATTAGTGCCTTGTACTGTAACAATGTGCAATGACAATAAAGTTGAATTCTTCTTCTTCTAGTAGCAGCAGTTGTATTAACAGCGTGCGTGCGTGCGTGCGTGCGTGCGTGCGTGTGTGCGTGTGTGTGTGGCAACTGTTCAAAGTTTCGAAATATTGGTTTGAGAATTAAAATGCTGCTACCAATGGCAAGCTGCCTTCTCAGTGCTGCAGAGTTTGAGGAAGAATAAGAAGAATAAGAGAAACACAGGAGACAGAGCAGAGGGAGGACACGGTGAGCAGAGGCTCGTGGTGCTACAAGAAGTGGTCATTTGCTGTTCCTTTCAGCAAATGATGTGCCTCACTGCCGCTGGCCAGCGCAAACAAGGCACCCAGATACCATACTAGTTATGCTGACACACACACACCTCCTATGTAAATACAAGAATGTGCACTGGTGTGAGAGATGGAGATGGATAAAAGCATATGATGTTACACAGAACATACAGCAAGTCTTTACTTCAAACCAGTTTGGAAAAAAAAACAAAACCCTGCAGCGTTCTGTGGAGAAGAACAATACTGCCCCCTAGTGCTGGGAAAACGGATAACATTCTGAACACTGCAGATGATTTCATCCCACCCACTCCCAACAAGATAACAAGTGGCTTCTCTCTTTCTTTTTCTATCTGCCTTTTACGTGTCTGTCTCTGTGGCATCTGGACACATTGTGATGATAAAAGACTTCCTGGCTGTATCTACACCATAAAACTGAAATGGACCGCTTGGTTAATTCCTTGGCCAAGGCGAGAGCAGAGCAGGAGGAATGCTATAAGAACAGTATTTCAGCCAAGGTTAGGCACAAGTTATTAGGCTGATCTTGATTAAACTTGTTGGGTAAAGGAAGAACCTATGAAGAGTTGTTAGGGATCTACATTTCTTTAAATGAACTTTGGGTCTGTGCTCTCCAAAGGTCCTTTAAATAGTATGCATGTCATTCTTGCCACTGGTCACTTATACCCACTTAGGGTTTGGCTTTGGTTCTGTTTTAGCCACATGTTTAATATGCAAAGTTTTTTTAACTGTTGCCCGGTAACTGTCAGTGGAGTTAAATTAATGTAATCGCCACATTCTTTTGTATATTCATCTCACTGATCTGGCTGCCGTTCACCAAAAACAAAGAAATGTCCCTCACTTTGTTATGTACAGTATACGAGAATGCTTAGATTGATTTTTCTTCTTCCAATGGGTAGTGAACCAAACTATCGACATCGCTTGGAGCAACGGTGGAGGCTTATACCAGAAAATGTTTTATTAATCTAAAGCATCATGTTAAATGACTGTTGAAAGGCACTCTGGAAAACACTTCTGCCGGAGTAGATGTGTGAGTCAAGGTTGAGGGGAAAAATCATTATCTGGCATTATCACAAAGCAAATGTATTCCACATTTAGCATCACAAATTAATGATGGACAGTAGAATGTAGGTTCTTAAACATTCATCTTTGTGTGGTTTTATTTTCACATGAGCCCTTCTGAGTCTCATCGCTGCCACACTATCCATGTGTCCTTGTTAGTACAAGAAAACACCTGTCTAGGAGGCTGCGGTACAGAGGCACTAAAGAGCAGGAATTAGATTTGTGTAATAAGTTTACATGTCTCTAAAGATATATTTTAATAAATTCAAATGTTGCCTGCTAACCTCTGTGATATACACACTGTTGGAGACCTTCTTTTCCCTTAAAGGGAGCCATCCTATTTTATCCTATCTGTCTAACCACTGCGGTTTACACACATTTCGCTTTCTTCAATAATAACCAGTAATTACCAGTAATTAATGGGTCTGAATGTGCCTATACCCGTTCTGGTCCATGACACATACAATACATACAATGAAATGTAACATTTGTCCAGACACTTGCTTTAAATTTGATGTGTAGTTATTGGTTTTACAGGGGCTGCATTTGGAAAACCAGCATATAATAACAAGTGCAGTTCAAACATTTTAGATTCTGGGCCTAATTAGCTGTATAAGTTCATTTAATTTTCCCCTGCATGAAATAATTAAACTGAGAGCATCAAGATCATCACCCCCATGACACCTGCTGGGCTGTGTTGTTTTTTAATTGACTGCTGCCTGTACAAGTAATTGCCTCGTGTGGTCAGCTGATAAATTAATGATAATCAGCCATATGGTGTGAAATTGTAATTACAACAATACAGAAGATGCCAGCAAGCCCAGTTCCATATACACTGGTCCGAGCTGGAGCTAGTGCACATGTGTAGACATCTTTGTGAGGACATAAAATTGGCACTGGAACTTCAGAGGCTCAAAATGTGGTTTCAATGTCAGGGTTACAATTAGGTTATAGTCAGGATGGCATTATGTCAATTATGAAAATGACTGTGTGTGCGTGCGCGCGCGAGTGTGTGTTTGCGTGTTAGTTAATGAATCAAATAGTGAGTGTGTCTCATTAGTTTTTTTCTGCTGAATATGCAAACCCTGTTGTCTTGGAATGCAGGCCCAGGGCAGGTGGTTATTAA
>VURO01046873.1:0-10699 GCA_015108175.1 Pelvicachromis taeniatus | reverse complement strand
CAGCCACTGGGGTGTCACCTTTCGAGGCTTCCTTGGGATTTCAACCACCACTGTTTCCCGCCGTCGAAGGTGAGCACTTTGTGCCCTCTGTTCCGCAGCATCTCCGGAGGTGCCGATGAGCTTGGAGAACTACGCGAGCCGCCCTTCTCCCCACGGCTGAGAGGAACAAGCGCATGGCGGACCGCCATAGGACCCCAGCGCCAACATACGTCCCCGGACAAAAGGTTTGGCTCTCAACCAGGTTTGTTCCGCTCAGAACTGAATCACGGAAACTGTCACCTATCTTTATTGGTCCCTTTGAAATGGACTCTCTAGTCAACCCGTTCTCAGTCCACCTTAAACTGCCCCAAAATATGTCTCTCAGACACTCATTTATATTTCAAGTTTTGCAGTATGGCACACCACTACCAGGCGAGCCATCACAATTGCTCTTTATGCCACAGTACAGTGTCTGCAATCCAGCTCAAAGGTTTTTATTTGTTTCATTTTTTATGCATCTATTTATTTTATTTAACTATGAAAATTAAAACTCATCAGATTAAAAGCCTAAAGCAAAAAAAAATCAATGAAGCTGCATAAACTTGTAACATATACACAAAGAAACAAATATATAAATTAAGTATATTAAACACAGGTGATAAAATTTAGAAGCTAAAACAACCAAAACTTATTAAACTTTAGAATGTATAAAGGATGACAACCTTCATTAATGTAATGAAAAGTCTAATGTCAGAAACAAACGTAATAATATTCAGGTCAAACATTTGCAGGTTGAAGTAGCCAAAACCAAGTCAGTCAAGTTTAAAATCACCTTAAATCCATTAAGTAAGATCAGTTCCTTCAGTTTTAGTTGATTTCAGCTGATTCCAAGAGGAAGGAGCTGCAAAACTGAACACTTTTTTCCAACACCTTCAGCACTGAGTTGGTGGTGGGGTGGTCGGCCACTCATGGAGTTGGCTGCCCCTGGCCTCTGGTCCTCTGAGATTCTCACCCTTCGGCTGTGGGAGCCCCATCTGAGGTGTCCTCCTCCTCCTGCTGGGATGGACGTGCAGATGTCGCTGAGATATGTGGCCTCAGGTCTTTGTTACTCTTGGAGGCGCCGGATGGCCCGGTTCTTCTGGATCCATCTCTGTCTGCCTCTGGTTCCTGGGGGCTGTTATTGCAGCTTTCAGAACTGATTCACTGATGGAGGAAAATAAGGAAGATGAGCAGAGCATCACCAGCAGCAAAATGCTGACTGGCAGAGGTAAGTCACTTTAACCTGATGAAGCAAATGTGTTAAAACCTTATAAATTACACCAAAACACCCTTTTTTAAAATGTAATATTTCATCTTAATAATAATAATAATAACTTTATTTATAAAGCGCTTTCAAACAAAGTGCTGAACAGTTTAAGATAAAACATAACAATATTATAAACATCACAAAGTTATAAAACCCACAAAATTATAAAAACCGAAAGAAAGCACAATTTAAAACTAAAACATCATCAGATTTAGATACATTAGATACAGTGAACAAGTGGGTCTTTAATTTAGCTTTAAAACCTCCACAGAGCATGCCTGCCTAATATCTTGAGGAAGGCTGTTCCACAGAAATGGGGCACGAAACGAGAAAGCACGCTCTCCGATAGTCTTTTTTCTGGCTTTAGGAAGTTTTAGAAGGCCTGTGTCCTGCGATCGGAGGACACGGGAAGGAACACAAAGTTGCAAGAGGTCAGAAAGACATGAAGGCCCCAGACCATTTAAGGCTTTATAGGTGAGCAACAGGACCTTAAAATCTGCTCGAGCCTGGCACGGCAGCCAGTGAAGGGATTTCAATACTGGGGTAATGTGCTCAAATTTCCCAGTTTTGGTTAGGATGCGAGCCGCTGCATTTTGTACCATCTGCAAACCCCTAAAGGTTTTCTTTGTGTAGGTTTTGCTTATAATAACCAGTCCGCTATAACTGTCAGGCGTTTATTAGTAGCCAACATGAACGTTCATGTACACAGAAAACATAAAGCACTAACCTCAACTAAACAATGTCATTCCCAAAACCACAGCGACCTCTGCTGGAAGCCTCCATAACTGCAGCAACAGCAGACAGTATGGACAAACATAACGTCAGTTATCTACACTTTGGTAGCCCAGAAAGAAGAGCATTACAATAGTCCATGCGCGAAGACACAAATGCATGGACAAGAACCTCTGCAGTGTTCAGTGATAAGACTTGCCTAATTTTAGCTATATTCTTTAGGTGATAAAAAGCAGCCCTTGTTGTCTCTTTCACATGGGACTCGAAGGAGAGCGCTGTGTCAAACCACACACCCAGGTTCTTTACCTTGTCCCTGCAATTTATGACATAGTCATCTATTTTCAGAGAAAAATTATGGGACAAAAATTATGATCTGTTTTATCAGTATTTAGGAGCAGGAAATTATCCGATAACCAGCGCCTAATTGCAGATAGACAAGTTTCTAATTTAGACACATCAGCACAGTTTCCCACAGTTAAAGGGAAGTAAAGCTGCAGGTCGTCTGCGTAACCGTGAAAAGTTATATTAAAAGAACGTAAAAGAACACCCAGAGGCAGCAGATACAGAGAGAAGAGCAGTGGACCAAGTACCGAGCCCTGAGGGACCCCATGCCTCACTGCCCAGGACTCAGAGAAATCGCTGTTAAAACTAAAAGTCTGAGTTCTCCCAGACAGATAAGATCTCAACCATGATAAAACATTACCTGTAATGTCAATAAAATGTTCTAACCTGTCCAATAAAATACAGTGATCCACAGTGTCAAAGGCAGCACTTAAATCTAAAAGTAGTAAGACTGAGGTACGGTCAGCATCTGCGTTTACCAACAAGTCATTTACCACTTCTACTAAAGCTGTTTCTGTGGAGTGGTTTGGTCTAAAGGCAGACTGAAATGGCTCGAACAGATGGTTTGCTGACAAATAATCAGTGAGCTGCCTAAGAAGGACTCTTTCAAAGACCTTAGACAGAAAAGATAGATGTGAGATAGGTTTAAAGTTTGTAACCATGTCAACATCTAGTTCAGGCTTTTTTTAAATCGGTATTACTAGGACAGTTTTAAAACAGGCAGGAAAACTCCAGTTGTCCTTTTTATTTAAAAGGAACACAATGTAAGGTCCTAAAACTGGCCACAGTTCTTTTATAGCCCATGCTGGTAGAGGATCCAGGGAACAGGTTGTACATCGAGCTGCATTTATAACCTTAGTTAATTCAGGCAGGGAGAAGGTCCTGAAGTCAGAAAGCACGTGATCAACACCTGGGGGCAAGGCAGTTGAGTAATCAGACAAACCACCCGAAGAGGGGGTGATCTGATTCCTAAGAGTTTCAGCCCTGTCTCTAAAAAACATAAAAAAGTTGTGAGCTTTCAAGTTAGAACCACAGGTAGCACTCACTTTCTGTGAGTTGTGTTTTAATCTCCTGCCTATATGTTTTGAGTCTGTGCGTATTGGTGTGTTTTGCACTGTTTGACGACGTAGGCGCGTACATGTGTGTCCCTGTCACAGCTCCTTCCAGCCTGGGCGGTGTTCCAGATTAACTGGCATCGCGAATTAACTGGTGAGGGTTAAACAGATGTGTGGTAGACTTGCTTTTAAGGAGCCGCTACTGACAAACAAGCAAATAAACACTAAATATTTCATCTGTGACATTTGTGAGGTTACATTCAACACACTCCGTCAGTCTTATTGCTCTTGAATAAGAAAATATTTAAAAATGTCGTGAGTTTACCTGGTGATATTCTCATACACGAGGCAATCGCGAAAACAGCAAACAAATAAACGTCACCATGCCGATGCTGCTCACAAGACAGCAAGAGTCAACGATCTGAAGAATCTTGTCTTTGTTATCGGTCCTTCCACATTTTATTACTCCGATTTCTGAGTTTTCGCCTAACTAAAGCATCCAGTTTACTTTGTGTGTTCAAACTTTCCTTTTTGGTTACGGCTGGATCTGATGCTGATCAACATGTGTCTTCCCCTAGTTGTCATCCCCATCGCTTGTACTCTCATTTGTCTCTGGTCTCTATATGCTTCAGTTTTTTTCTCTCCACTTTCCCCCTCACTCTCCAGGCAGCCAAAGCAGATCCATCCCTCAGCCTGGTTATGCTGGAGGTCATTTCTTGTTAAAGAAAGGAGTTTTTCCTCCCCACCATCACCAATTGTTTCTCACAGCGGATCATCCAATTGGGGGTTGTCATGGTGCCTTTGGATCAAAGTGCATGGCTTATATTTGGAGCTGGCCACTGCTTCTGATTTATAGGCTGGGTTAAATGTTGAGAAGGAGTTTCCCTCCAAGGATCAATAAAGATATCCTTGTCCATTTTCCCCATGTCAACAAGGCTTTTGTTCAGTATTTACTCATTTTCAAGCTGCTCTATCATTAGATGCTGCAAAATTTGGATTTATATTTTATTTCTTTTTTAATTCTTTAATGGCTGTATTTGTGTTTGTATCTTATATTGTATCTAACAGTATTGTTGACTGCTTGGATGAAAAACGCTGCCCACTGACACAGGTGTGTATGTGCATAAGTGAATGGAAATGTACAAGAAGTACAATTTGAGAAAAAGTGTTACATTTCATTAAATTATGCAGCGTGACCTAAACATGCTTGTAGTGCACCTCCAGTACTCTCTTCTTCCACTGTACTTTAGTTTTATAGACGCTGAAAATTACACCCCACTCTTTAGACATTGCGTGGAAAACATATAAAAGCTGTGGAATTACACTAAAGGATCACACAAAATAATAGATGGAGCCTGTATTTGAGTAAGGATGGGTTTGGGTTGGTAGAAAATTAATAATATATTATTAAAATGAAATTCCTTTTTTTCAGTGCAATTATTATACATTTAAAAGGATGTGCACAGTTGTTTTTTTGAAAGTGTAGTATGTGGTGTGACAATTTCTCGAGGGAAGTTATGAAAATGAAAATGAAAAATGCTGACTAATTATAAATATGAGTAAATGTGTAATTCTGACAATTGACGGTCACAATCAGTTCAAGTTCTTGCTGTTTTTAAAAAAAAATTTAGACCTGTTTTAATCTATTTTCTGTTTTCCTTTCACAACACATCTCTTTTATAGTGAACACATTTATTTTACTAGCCTACACTTTTCTTGTTGGGCAGTTATTACATATGTAATGAAAAAATACATCAGCTACAGTAAAACATAAGGTTTCTGAAAACTCACAACTCTAAAGAAATGTTGTTAATCTAAATATTAAACAAGAATGTTTCATGACCATATGTTACTTATTAGTATTAAAGTGCAATGCAAATAATGGCCAGCAGGGGGAAACGATAAAATACTGGCTGTAAATAAGTCAACGAGAACCTGAGTTCCCTCATTCCAACATTGTTTACATTACCTCCCGTTTCAGGTAATACTGAATTACACATGAAGTTCATTATGTAAATTATGCTCATTGTTCAATTCAGACATGAGAATAAACCACTGTATGCTCATTACTCACATGTCAATAGATAACGAGCATGCCATATCTCTCACTTTCTCAGATTTTCTCTTCATTTGGGCTACTAAGACAACACAAATACAAAAATAAGATCTTTATTAAATAATTTAAATATCTGGATAAAAACCCACTGGCCACTGGATATTTGAAATTGCTACATGATAGTGTGTTTCCCTCTTTATGCACTGAAGCTGGCACGTTCCCTGAGTTTTTCCAGCAAGATGGTGCACCACCACATTATGGGTGCCAGGTCCGAGCATTCCTAGATCAACAGTTTCCTGGAAAGTGGATTGGTGATCGTGGGCCAGCTGAATGGCCCCCAAGGTCTCCCGATCTGACCCCATTAGACTTTTATCTTTGGGGTCATCTGAAGGCAATTGTCTATGGTGTGAAGATACGAGATGTGAAGCACCTGAAACTACAGATACTGGATGCCTGTGCTGGCATTTCTCCTGCGGTGTTGCTATCAGTGTATGAAGAGTGGGAGAAGAGGGTTGCATTCCAACACAATGGGCAGCACATTGAACACAGTTTATAAGTGGTCAGAAACTTGTAAATAACTCATGAAAGAATAAAGTTACGTTGATACCAAGCACACCATTGTTTTTCTTGTGACATTACCAATAAGTTTGATGTGTCACATGGTCCTCTTCCTATTGACAAAACAAAAATTGTATCCAAGATGGCCGACTTCTAAATGGCCACCATGGTCACCACCCATCTTGAGGAGTTTGCCCCCTCACATATACTAATGTGCCACAAACAGGACTTTACCATTCCCATTTTATTAAGGTGTATCCATATAAATGGCCCACCCTGTACTGTGAGGATCGTGCTCTTTGATTTCTCCAGTGCTTTCAACACCATCCAGCCACGACTCCTGAGGGACAAGCTGGAGCGATCAGGAGTGACCACATGTCCCAGTGGATATTGGACTATCTCACAGGACGCTCACAGCATGTGAGGGCACAGGGCTGTGTCTCTGATACACTGGTCTGCAGTACGGGGGTCCCACAGGGAACTGTCCTGACAGTGTTAGCTCGCTGTTCATTTTTTCAAATTCCTTTTTGGCTAACCTGAAGACGTGTTGATTTGGTTCATATGGTTCTGTAACTGGGCCGCATGATGCAAAATAGTCTTTCACCTTTTCAATAATTAAGTCTACATTAAAAGCAGGCTTGGGTGAGCTACACTTCTCACTTAATGTGATATCTTCCGCATCAGGATACTGAATGTTAATAATTATTGCATTTACAAGGTCAGCTGCAACTTTTTCTGCATTACCTTTGACATGTAAATAATGCCGATTGTTGAGCCTTGTGTCGTCAACATTAGCTGCACTGACTTCACCTGGAGTACTGGGAGGACAGACACTTTGAGCTTTCACCTCAGCTTCTGCAGACTTATCACTTTCTTTTACCTCCATGGGTTGCAGTTCTATGTGACAGTCTTCGTCATCTTTGCTTATCTCTGTGTCTGTACTCCATCTCACGAGAGCCATACTTACTTCTGTAATTGTTCCAATCTCAGAGAGTTTGGATTTGAGTAAAGTCAGGAAAAGTTTGGAGCTGGGCAAAGTCCCCCTCTGCATGCACAGGCTGCTCGACTTACCTGCATATCTCTTCATATTTGAGAAATCATGCAGCTCAGTTTTTTTATGTTTGTTATTTTTCTGCTCACATAAACATAATCTGGGTTTTCTGGGACTTGAACCCAACCCCCTTATTTGAGCTCTCCTCCTCAAGCATTTGTGTCAGTGCCACAGTGCTCTCACATTCCTCGTGGGCAACATTAAGAGTGGCAGCAATGCTGGTTGAGAGAGAGTCTCCCAATATGGGCCTTACACAAACTACTTGCAACAAATTCTCGTAACCATGGTTACAGGGGGACGCACTGCCTGTGGCAGTCACTATCGTTATCATAGTATGACGTCACAAAGAGGATGTTTTGTCTGGTCAATGGGGTTAAATGTGCTAAAATGAAAGAACCAGTTGCACGATTAATAATTAAATAAATGCAACATTAATAATAAATGAGCAAATTAAAATGTATTCAAATAATGTATCAAATCATAGTATTTAAATGATTAATTCGTGCAATTTAAAACATTAATTTATTTTACTAATAAATTGTATAATGGTTTTATATGGCATGCCAAGAGTGCCAAAAGCCATTCATTCAATAATTCAGACTCGATCACATCTTCAGATGCTGAAAGGCAACAAATGTGAGTCTGGATGTGAGCTGTGAACAGGTCTGATACCAGCTGATGAACAAATGATAAATCTTTAGTTCAATTCTCCCTGAAATGTAAAGAAAAGAAAAGAGAGAGTTGGAAAGGTACAGTTACTTAGTTTATGACATACTGATAAGTATTTTAATATGTCTACCGTTTAGTGATCACTAATACCACACTGGTCCTGTACAAAGTACGTTATGATCTATTTCTAAACTTTATTAATAGGTTGTTTGAACTCAGGGGAAATGGAATGTCTCCGAAAGCAGGATTTCAGTATGTGGTCTGTAATTGGGATTTTAGTTTGCAGGACCCTGGATACGTTTTCTCCCCGGTGCTGTCTTCTTTAGCCTATTTCACTTTTTAGCTTAAATAAAATGTTTGAACATGTGAACCATGTCTCCCTCTTTCACTCCTTCCAAAATGTTGATTGTGTTCATCTGGACGTAATGTTTTCAGAGGCAGAAATCGCAACTCATTCAAGTGAGAATTACTTAATTACTCATTTAGCCTGAGACTGAAGAAGTCACTTGGATGAGTAACGAAGTGGTTCGAGTCTTTGTGTTCATCATAAGGAGGAAAGCGCTTTGCTTTTTTGAGTTTGTGTTTTTTGATAAACCATCCTTGAAGATGAAGTTTTTGACTACAGATGATTGAAAAGGATTTTAAAAAGAAAATTAGGCCTTCCGCTTCAGTTTGCTAGACAACACTGAGCCACACACAGCTGCAGCTGCCTCTATGAAAATCACCGTGTGAATTAAGAAATCTACGAGGCATGTAAGAGGACAGAGAGTCACAGCTTCTAAACACAGTGGTGCAGCTGGAATATACAAACTATAGTGGGAGGACTCTTTAACGATCAATAGCTGCAGTTATTTAAGCTGATCAGACTTTCTAACTAAAAACAGGTCTGACATCACATTGTTCTTTCTTACATTAACTGACACTGCTTTAAAACAAGGTTTCATGGTGGTTTCCTTTCAAAGGCATCTCTGATTAAAACAATGACATTAATGGCTGACCAGCTTCTGTGGCCAAATTTAATAGCGTTTAATTAGTGGGCTTCACAAAAACTGCTTCTACGCTTAGTAATTGTCAACATTTATATAGACCTAAACAAGACACTTAAGATTACCGTTTAGTTATCTTCAATACCACACTGATCATGTACAAAGTACATGATGATCTATTTTCAAACTTTATTTTTTAATTTTAACCTTTCCCTTTTTAATGAATAAGGTGTTTGAACTCAGTGGAAAAGGTATGTTTAAAAAAAGCAGGGGGAAGGCCCATAGACCATAGATAGAGGTAGCCATGACCGTGATGTCATCTGCTGGTTTCAGGTCTCATTATGAAGCATCATCACTACAGCCATCGTGGTGCTTTGAAACACGCTCTTGATAAGTGAAGTCGTTAACCAGTGAGCTTATCGTGGATGATTGTCCTTTCTGACTCTGAGCGTTTACACGGTTTACAAAAATTTATTTTTTGTTCCATTCTGTATGAAATTAGGAACTTTGATACAACAGGAAGACTTTTTGCAACCACAAAAATACTGAATTACACATGAATTACGCCTTCTGGTGGCCATTAGAAAGATGCCAATTTTAAGGCTCTTCTATATTAGCTCTACTCTTTACCTGGACATCTTTTATAATGGCTGTGGCTCCTCGCTGTGTGTTGGCAGGCACGAGCCGTGGTCATTACTGGGTTTTTGCTTATCATCCTAATTAATTTCCTCTTATAGCAAATTAATGACACATTCAAAGAAGTTGTGTCTTTGTACAATTGTATGAACTTTTGACCCCACACTTTCTTATAAATGGCTCCACAAGTCATTCTAGACCAGGGGTCACCAACATGGTGTTCTAAAAATAGCTCACTATAACAACTTACCAGGAAGCTGCATCTATTTTTATTTTTTGTTGCTATTTTTTTTTTTAATCACAATTGCATTGGTGTCAATTTGTTAGAGATAATATATAAAAAAATGTTTATTATTAAATATTAGATCAGCGCTAGCTGGTCTCCATGGAAACAGTTGCCATAATCAGTGTCTTTACATAGATGAATATCATTAATTATTAATGATAACATATAATTAAAGTTAAATTGAGGAAATTTGTTATTTCAGAAGTGTGTGTCAAACTGGTAGCCCTTCACATTAATCAGTACCCAAGAAGCAGCTCTCACCTTTCAAAAAGGTTGGTGACCCCTGCTTTAGACTGTGGAGTTCCTCTGATTTTCCAGTTGTTCTGAATAAGGTCAGTCCAGTGAGTGACGATTCCTTTTCTGCCTGGCACCTGTGGACCATGTTCACTTCACTTGTAGTTTTTTGGCTGTTTAATGCTTAATTATGGGAAGTACGATACTGGATACCACTGCACTATCCACTATCCAGCTGCTAAAACGTTATTAGATTATGACCTGTTTCATCATGTGTCTTCATATTCATGTTCATCACTTGCAGTAGTAATGGTTCTAGTGTTAGCTAGAACTAAAAATGGTACTAAGAGTTATGCTGTTACAGTTTTTTTCTTTTGTTGTGTTTTTTTGTTAATAAAAGTTTAAAAAATAGGATTATGAGGGGTGTTTCTTGGAAATATTACTCCCCTTGGGGGTTCTTCCTGACCCTGAAAAGTGAGTTTCAGAATCCCTGGATTCATCAGATCTTCAATTCAGTTTAATTCAATTCAGTTTTATTCTTAGCTTTTATATTATTTTTTTATATTTTAAAGACAAGAGCCCACAAGAATACTAAGAAAACGTCAACGAACATATTAAGCGCAGGTCATTTTGCCCGTTCGTCTCCACTGATAATTTCATTAAATCCTGAAATGTTCATCCACTGATGTTGCCTACATTTTGTGGCCGTAAATACACCATCCGGGAGGAGCTCAGAGTAGAGCCGCTACTCCTCCGCATCGAAAGGAGCCAGTTAAGGTGGTTCGGGCATCTGATAAGGATGCCTCCTG
>VURO01046872.1:0-11664 GCA_015108175.1 Pelvicachromis taeniatus | reverse complement strand
TGGATAAGGGCCTTTCATTCTCGACAGTTAAGGTTTATTTAGCAGCTATATCTGCTTGCCATGTTGGCTTTGACGGGGTGACACCGGGTGCACACCCCCTTACCATACGTTTTCTGAAAGGGGTTCGCCGGCTGAGACCCGTGCTTAAGCCCTGTGTCCCTGCTTGGGACTTGTCTTTGGTGCTGGAGGCCCTTTGTAGCCCCCCGTTTGAACCTGTTGAGTCTGTGGATATGGCCAGAGGGTTGTATTGCGTCCAAATGCTGCCTATTTTCCCAAGATCATGCCTGCATCTTATAGCTCAATGGAGTTTGAATTGCTGAGCTCTTGCCCCCCTCCTTTTGCTTCTGAGGAGCAGGCTAGGATGCATTCTCTTTGTCCAGTCCTTGTGCTTCGCATCTACATGGAGCGCACTAAGGATGTGCGTTTGTGTGACCAGCTGTTGGTCTGCTTTGCGAATCCGAATAGAGGTAGGGCTCGGCCTAAACAGAGGCTGTCCCACCGGAGAGGGAAGGAGAGGAACAAGGTACAACACAAGGTGGCCCCACTGAGCAGTTGGCTCGGTGAAGAGCGGCTCCTGAACTGAGGGATGACAGTGATGACAGCAGATATAGATGTGTGGGCGGGGCCATGCCCGTGTCATCACATGTCATTTGCCTTAAAGGCGTGAATAAAGGTTTCTTCAGCCAGGACACGTGAGGGCGTGATATCCCATACTTATGTGTTGTACCTCGTTCCTCTCCTTCAGGGAACAGAAGTTATAGACATAACTATTCGATTTGCTCAATCTGACCAATCTGAATTTGGCGACAACAGCGCTCGTAGCTCAAGACACGCACGGTGTTGAATCCACAAACAGTAAAATATACTACTTTACTTCAGACACAGAGCTAGACGCTTCTCCGGGTCAGTCGAGTCTCTGAAATTCTGTCTCTGTTTCCTCAGATGTGGAAGCCAACAAGAGCTCACACTGTCCCACTGACATCCTGAAATGTGAAACATCAGGACCAGCTCATCATTGCTCGATCCTGACCTCGTGTTTTCACAACCTGCTCTGTGTGTCATGGTCCTGGGTCGTTGACCTTGCGTTTTGAGTTTGTTAGTAACCTGTCTCCCGTGAAGTCTGCTTTTGGGTCCTTTTCCCCGTTCCTGCCTGCACACAGCTAATTATGACACAACCATGTGACTAGTACCTGGACCCAGCAGACTCCGAGCTGTATGAGCGTTAGGAGGCAGCCTTCGCCCAGCTGGAGGAGGAGCTGCGCTGGAAGCCGTGGCGTGCCCCTGACTATGCTCATATGTTCCATGGAACTCGGCTAGCTTTTGGCGGTCCCCGGAGCTACCAGAAGCCCTCACCTGTGACGCTGCCAGCACCCAAGCCTCGGGAGTGATCCGTGTTTACCCGGAGGCTCAGCTGTTTTCTCCGTCTGCTTCTTCTTCCCGGAGAAAACGGCGTTCATGCCGCAATAAAAAGAACAATTCAGAGCAACTCCCGGGGGTGAGTCATGACTATCTTTCTGATGCTTTTCTGGACACTAACCACGATAGACTCACCTCCGATCCATACGTTTCCATGCTGGACGACGATGTGGACTGGGAAGCCTTTTTCTTCCCCTCCATTCTGGAAAATTACTCTTCTCCTCCTAAGACTGAACGTTCCAAGGCTTCTCGTTGTAGAAGAAGGAAGCCCAAACCCATGTTCCACGAGTCTGTTTTTGCTGAGCCCATTTTTCACGAGTCTGTTTTTGCTGAGTCTGCCCCTGTACCCTTGTGTGTTTCTGCTCCCAGGGCTACCCAAGCCCAGTTAACCTCTGCACTCGTTCCACTTCCTCAGGTGAGGACAGCAGCAGCCCAGTCACTGCCGGCGCCCGCTCCTGTCTCCGCCGGAAGCCCAGTTGAGGCTGTCCGGCCATCCGTCTTATTCCCTGAAGGCTCAGTAGGGTCAGCCGTGTCACCATCTCCAGCACCTTTGCAAAAAGTACATCAGTCGCTAGCCCAGATCATAGCCCGATTAGATGCTCTGTGTCCTGCCTCTCTGCTGCCAGCTGCAGCTCAGCCTCCAGTCGTCCAGTCACCTGCAGCTCAGGTTCCTGTGGTTCCGTCCCCTGATGCTGAGCCGTTCACACCACCAACTGCTCAGCCACCCATTCTGCCAGGAGTTTCTGCACCTTCTGGCCCTGAATCCACCTTTGCTGAGTGGTCCGAGGAACCGCTCCAGCCTCCTCCTGCCTTCGCTGACTGGGTCAAGGAGCCTCTTCATCCGCCAGCTGCAGCGCCTTTTGGGATCACCACTGCCTTGTCTGGTCCTGCTGGTCTTGCCCTGCCCAAGCCAGAGGTCGCCATCACTCGCTGCGCGGGTGGATTCCTGATCTGCTTCCTCGCTGAAGTCTTCCACGCAGTTGGCCTCCTGATCTTCTCCGTTGCCACGCCTGGTACCGTCATGCCTGAGCCAAGGGTCGTCGCCTTGCCCGGCGCTACCATGCCGCCACCTGGCCATGCGGCTGCCACGCCGTCATCTGGTCCTGCTTTGGCTCTGCCAGAAGTGTCCTTGCCATCTGGTCCTGCTTCGGGTCTGCCAGAAGTCGCCACGCCACCACCCGGTTCTGGTCCTGCTTCGCCTGGTCCTGCCTCGTCCAAGGGTCTCCGTTTTCCACGGCGCCGACCGCTGCCCAAGCCGCCCGAGGGTTTCCGTCTTCCACGCTGTCGACCACCGGCCAAGCCACCCAAGGGTCGGCCAGGAGTTTCTGCACCTTCTGGCCCTGCATCCGCCTTTGCTGAGTGGTCCGAGGAACCGCTCCAGCCTCCTTCTACCTTCACTGACTGGGTCAAGGAGCCTCTTCATCCGCCAGCCCGAGGTGACCCTCAAGGCCACGGCCGGCCTCCTGAACTGCTCTGTCACCGCCGTGGCCTTCTGTCCGATCGGCCACCTGATCTTTGTGTTGGACTCTGGCACTGTTGCCCTCCGGGCCAACCCCCTGGACTGTGTTTTTGGACTGAGTGTTTTGTTTGGACTGCCGTTTGGGCCCTGGTGCCTTTCATGGACCTTTTGGTTTTGTTTTGTGTTCTGTCTCTGTGTTGCTCTCCCCTGCTGCTCTGTTAGTCAAGCCCCTGTGTTTAGCCCGTGTCTCTGAGTCTGTCTCTGTGCTTTTGTTTCCTGTTTTACTTATAAGGTCCTTGTCTCATGTCAGTGTTTTCAGTTTTGCTCCCCTGTGCTCGTCAGCCCTGATGTCTCCCAGCTGTATTCACCTCCTGCCGCTCATTCCCCTCGTTATGTCCTGTGTTTTGTGCTCCCTGTCCGTCGTTAACGTCACACCTCCTGATGCTGTGTGCCTCCTTGTGTTTCCCTGCGTTTCCTTGTGGATTATATTTATGCCCTGGTTTGTTTTTGTATTTTTGAGTCGGCAAATAAAGCTGCCATTTTTTGAGTTCCACTCCTGTCTCCCGTGAAGTCTGCTTTTGGGTCCTTTTCCCCGTTCCTGCCTGCACACAGCGAATTATGACACTATAATGTGTCTTTACAGTGACACATTACAGTGACACATTGACTCTTTACAGCAGAGATACAGCACACTGTTTAGTGGAGCGGTTAACGTCTTCTATCTCTTGCTGTACTGACCATGTCCCAGATAAAATTGGCCAGCCAGTAGAGAATCGGTTTGACCCCGCTGACAAACTGCAGGTGTTTAGCTTTGCTGACTCGCTCCTCGATCAGAAAAAGGACAAAACTGGCCGGCACAAAGGACATGGCAAAGATCACACAGATGGAAACCAGGACATCCACCGATGTGGTCATCCTGAAAGAGAAAGCAGAGAAAAACATGTCAGAGGACCTTTTCTGACAGTTTCTGGTTTTAAACAGTAAAGTTTCTTACACCTGTATAAACAATTTGTTTTTTTTTTACAAAACAGTTTAAATCTGCTCTAATCTTCCACTTTTACACACACAGAACTAATATGACAAGCACAAGAACTCCAACTGTCCACAGCAGTGAACTGACATGGCTACTTCGGTGAGCTGCTCCTTGGTGAGGTTGAGTGGGTGATTGTAGGCAGTGATGCCGTGCCTTCTCCTCTCAGGACCTGGCGGCAGGCTCGCTCTCAGCAGGCCATTGTTCATCACATTGACAAATGACACCATGGCGTGCCAGCCTTTGTTGTTGTACCACACCTGAGCACAGCACAGAAAGAGCATTTAAGCTGACACAAATATCTGGACGCATCACCTACATCCCCTGAAAGAGGCCTTTCTTTAAAGGAAACACAAACAGAAGACACTCGTTTACCTTCACATTGTTTTCACTGTTCAGCCCTCCTAAGACCTCCGGCAGTCTGTGCAGCAGGTTATCCAGTGAACTGTTCTGTGATCAAACAAAGGGAACATTAACGCACACTCTCGGTGTTGACTGCTTTAATGGGAGATGGTGTGGAGTGAGGGTGGGTGTGTGGGTGAGGCTCTGGTCAGGACTAGCTTTTCCTGGCACCAGCAGCAGAGCTCCCAGCCCTTTTAAACATTTCACCTCCATTTTCCCCTTTATTTTCTCTGAGGGGCCATGGGCTAGTGTAAAGGTAGAAAAGGGAATTAGTGTTATTAAAGCACTCATCTTAAAGCGCTCTGTACCTGTGGGACTCGGAAACGAGTCCTGATGGCCATGACTGTGTCTTGGAGATGTTGGGTTTGAGATACAGCTCTGCTTCCGAGGGAGAAGCCTCCATATCTGTGATCAGTTTTAGAAACAATACAAAGGTGGTTCAACTGAGTTAATTTAAACCAGTACAAAGAATTTAAAGGGATATCACAGTTAGTTTAATGTAATAGCTTACCTGAATTCATTCACCCACTTCTTGGTTTTTAGGCTGTTAAAGGCAGAGAGAGAGAGAGAGAGAGAGAGAGAGAGAGGGGGAAGCGATCAAAGAGTTAAAGTCTAAAGGTTTACAATCATGATGGAAAAATGGAAATCGGTGAAAGTTTATGAACCCATTTCTATGAACTGTGAACTGTTCTGTCAATTGGGATCAAAATAAACGATAGCTATATTTACATTTTTATTGTGTTGAGTTAACAAAGTACCTTTTCTTAAGGATTTGAGAGTAGGTCTTCACCAGGTAGTCTGAGATGTTATAACTTGTCAGATTTTGCAGGATGTCTCCAGTCGCCCTTTTAATCTGAAAAATAACAAAATGCAGAGGTTCAGTTGAAAGCACTGGGGTCCACTACAGCACAGACATAGTCTACAGTATTTAACAATATGCTATCGTTAAAAAAAACCAAACATTTCGAGACAAAAATTCAGCTAACGTTGGTTCTGTTATCAGTTAACTGGTAAATTTTCAGTCCCTTATGCTGCTGACGATGCAGAGCTCAGATCACCCTGAGTTACAGTAAATCAGTCCTGGTGGGACTCCAGGCTCACCTGTGGAGGTGGAAGCCCTCCAGCACCCTCAGGACACTCAGGGAGCATTCGGTAGACGTCCTCTGTGCTGCACTGACACTCAGGTGAGGGCCTGTCTCTGCTCCAGTTGCCTCTGCTGAACATCTGCCAGGTGGAGTAAGATAACTGTGGCCTCATGAATAAGCCACCCCGCCCAGCTTCACACTGAGGACCCCTGCAGGGAGAAGACAGTTTTGGTGTCGTAGTCATCGATGTACAATGAAAATATTTATGCAGATTTACTCAAATCTATACGTTTACTTATAGGAGATGTCGTTTCTGCCACTGGAGGTTTTATATTGTCTAACTACTCTGTAACCAAACTAAAACTGGGCACTTTCTGAAAACCTCAGGAAAGCGTGCATACGTTTTAGCCACAGCAGTAATATCTGTGCAAGGAAAATAAATCTTTTCCATTGCCTAATACACTGTATTTAACATCATGATGTCTCCTTCCATCTTTACTACTGCCCTCATAAATACCACTGAGAACAGTTTAATAAGATGATCTTACGTCATGTTGTCCTCCTTTTCCATGCACTTGGTGCCAAATCCAGGCTGGTCCAGGAGAGCTTCAAGCAGATTCTCCATGGCAGGGTTTCCGGGATCATCGTTGCTGTGAATATAAAACCAGAAATGAAAGAATTTCTCAATAATATGCTCAATAACAAAAACAAAACATCAAGTTTGCGAAAGGAAAACAAAAGGGAGTTTTTGTAGGCAGCTACAACTCATTATGGCGTACCTGAAGAAGGTGTACTGTTCGCCGTACATCCAGGGATGCAACTGCAGGGCAGGGTACTTCCCAAAAGGAGGAACAATGAGGCTGAAGAGCAGGGCGATCAGCACGAATACAGCAGGGAGAACAATCTGGGGCATGAATTGAGATGTGCTTAAAGATATCCATCTGTGTTTCAGAGTATCTATCACTCTGCAACATATAGCTAATGACAAACAGCTAATTTGAAAGAAAAATGGCATAGTGGTAGAAGTGGGTGGGTGGATATTTTAGTCCGCTGCTGACAGTCTAACCTGAGCAAAGATTCCCCGACGACTCCTCCGAGCGTAAAGCCAGCGTTTGATGAAGAGCGCTCTCAGCTGCTGCCATGTCAGCCACCAGCCGGTTGCGGGCACCCCACCCTGGCCATTTCCATGTAGCAGGTCTGTCTCCTGAGGTTCTGCTGGCGAGAAAGACACAGTGTGACCACCTGGACTAGTAATGTACATTTGGATGGATGCAGAGGCGAAATAAACCAGAAACAATAAACCAAACACTTTATAACGTTTGTCATAATTTACATCTACTTTTTTTGCATTTCACCGATGCTGTTATGGAAAAACAAAAATCTAATGACTATTTTCAGCAGTGGTGAGCTGAGAGTACCTGGTCTGTGAGGCTTTTTCCTTCCTGGCAGCATTTTGGAAACAAACAGTCACAAAGGGAAACAGAACAGAACGCTTGCATGATGTGTGAGTGTGTACGTGTACACACACCTGTTTCTGCTTCATCTAGAGGATGGCCATCAGTTCCCTGCCCTGATGGCTGCTGGCTGTGAGGTGATTCAGGCTGCACCTCTGCTCCAGTGTCTCCACCAGTCTCCTCCGCCACCCGCAGAAAGATCTGGAAAATACTTTCAATTTAAATCCTGTGTACATGCACAACAAGACACTCTTTGAAAGAGTGTACAAACAAAACAAACAAACCCCAAAACATTTGTGGAAACAGGGAAATCTACAGTGTCTTAAAGGACATTTGATACTCTGTTACAGGAGTTTCTTATAAAAACTCCGCCAAAGCAGCTTAAAGTTGAGGCATTTCCCTAACAGTGTACGCTGCAGACAGCAGGTGGCAGTGAAGGGAGCATGGAGAAACCTTGCAGAGGAGCAGAGAGTGAGAATGATGATTTAGCAATCATGCAAAGGTGACTTATCAGTTTCCACAAACCTGCTATCAGCGCTAATCGAATGCTAATGTTAAGCCCGTTACTGGCACAGCACCAACATCCAGCCTTCCTGAAGAGTCGGATAATACGCGATCCGTTCACTCTTACTCGACCCTTGTGGACTGTGTGTTCACTATATAGATTACTGTGTAATACGACATTTTTATACTAGTTTTATTTACAACCAAGTACGATGTTATGTTTACCGCTGTTTACTTAGCTGTACAGCATAAATGTAACTGTAACTTTGTCTCACCTCCTCCAGTGTGCTGTCTGACAGCCCATAGCTGCTGATTCCCAGTTCGGTCAGCCTCTGGTCCAGTGCGGTCA
The DNA here is from genome assembly GCA_015108175.1 of Pelvicachromis taeniatus. Classification (NCBI taxonomy): domain Eukaryota; kingdom Metazoa; phylum Chordata; class Actinopteri; order Cichliformes; family Cichlidae; genus Pelvicachromis; species Pelvicachromis taeniatus. The sequence continues at coordinate 3,965 of VURO01046872.1, read as the reverse complement.
GTAGGATGGCCAGGCTGCTGTCTTTGGCGGCCGTCTGCGGCAGGTTGATCACCGCTTCACGTCTAGACTCCTGCACCAGTCTCGCACCAGGGATGTGGTGTTGAACCAGCGACAGCAAAGCTGCCAAATCTGCCATGATGACGATGATGATGAATGTGATTTTAAATTGCTTCTTGTTTTCAAACATGCACTGAACATTTTCAGGTGGACCCTCTCCTGTTGTAAGCTACATATTCAGAGCTACACATAAACCCAACAAAGTGCAAATTCAGAGGTCCACGGACGGAGCCCATGAGAGTAGGTCCTCACCCGGTAGGCCATGACTAAGTCGTTTGCAGAACCAGCTTTAACAGCAAGAACGTGAAATAACAATGTTCTATAAGACTTTATCAGTCTCTCAGATTGACACAACCCACTTTTGTTACACAATTGCTTAAGTTCGTTGAGGTTTGTGTGCATTCATTTATGCACAGGTCTCTGAAGGTCCTGCCACAGCATTTCAATCAGGTTGAGGTCTGGACTTTGGGCCAGTGCAACACATTGATTCTTCTCTCTTCCAGCTGTTCTGTTTCCTGAGATCATTCTCCTGTTTTGACCAAGCTTTTGGTGTCAGATGTTCTCACAAGGACTCACATCCTCTGGCTTCAAAATAAGCTCAAGTCATCACCCCCCCACCACTGTGCTGACAGTTGATCTGAGATGTTTGTACTGAGATGTTGTGCTTTGTTTTTGCCAAATGTGGTGCAAACATTTTTTGTTTCCTTCTCATCTGCAAATAATAACTGCAGTTTCTTTGCTCCAGACCAACAAACCGCCAAAACTTGGGCTTTTACAGAGGTGCTCAAACTTGCTAATGATCTATTAATCGAGTGTATGGGGTGAATCTATATTGATTCTGGCACTGGCGAGGAAGCTGAACTGCAATTTAACCCCTGTGGGTTGATGTGAAACACTCACATGAGCTGCTGTCCTCACTTCCCAGCCCGGTGTCTTCACTCAGTGACGAGTCGCTGTCCTGAAACGTAAAGCCGAGAACTTTCAGTTCTCCACATTTCTGCGCTTTCTTTACATTTATGTGCAAATAATAAAAACAATATACTAAGAACGAGGTAATAGAAAACAATGTCAACTTTAAATTTGTCCTCTTATGCAAAATGAATTGAAAGCTTTCATTTTTATAATGAACATACCTTGACGAGAGGAGGGAGCTTGTTGGAGCTGGCACTGGTGCAAATACTGAAAGTACTGGGAGTGCTGGTGTCCAGTCCTTCCCTCTTCACCACAGTGAGGTAGTAGCCAGATCCCAGCTGGGATTTAAGGAAGAGTGGTGAGCCACAGCAGCACAGCTTCCCCTGAGAGATGATGGCGATCCGGTCACCTAACAACTCTGCCTCGTCCATGTAGTGGGTGGACAGGATGATGGTCCGGTCTGAGGGGGAAAGAGAGCATGTTAGTAGGATTTATTTTTGTCACGGCCCAGAAGATCTGCTAGGCACTGATCTGCTTTTTTGCCTCTCTTCTCTCTCTCCCTCTCTCCCTCCTCTCTGTTGCCGGGGCGGTACTCATTGTGGGTTCACGCCCTTGGCCCACGCCTCTCGGATGAGGAGCCACCGGTTCCTCATTAAGGAGGACCTGCATTTAAGCCAGGGAGTGTTTGCTGTTCTTCGCTGGATCGTTGTGTGACTTGCGTCAGTACAGCCTAGCCCAGGGGTCTCCAACTCCAGGCCTCGAGGGCCGGCGTCCTGCAGGTTTTTGATAACACCCTGGGTCAGCACACCTGAATCAAATGATGAGTTCATTAGCAGGCCTCTGGAGAACTTCAAGACATGTTGAGGAGGTTGTTTAACCATTTAAATCAGCTGTGGTGGATCAAGGATACAGCTAACACCTGCAGGACACCGGCCCTCGAGGCCTGGAGTTGGAGACCCCTGGCCTAGCCCCTCAGCAGTGTTCTCCGTGTGTTTTTGAAGATTGTGACTAACAAGTGTCCTCCCTGCGAACAGACCCCTGGATTGCTTCCCTGTGCCTCCCGAGCAGTGCGTGTTGGTGTGAGAGCGGCTGTTGCGAGGAACGAGTGTCTCCCCCTCCCCTGGATTTCCCTGGAGCCCCTTTTCCCCTCACCTGTTGTGAATAGCACTACCCCCTGCACCTTTTGTATATACACCCGGTGGACTGTACAATAAATCACTGTTTGAACTCAGCTCTTGGAGTCCAGCGTGTGAGTCCTCCCCCCCAACCTTGACAATTTTCTCATAAGTCTCAGAATAAAGATCTGCAAAGGAAGAAAACTAGCGTGTTTTTTAATAGTTTGTTCAGGCCACACTTTTGTTTAATGGTGTAATCGTTTAGTTCAAGTAAAGATAAATGTGTCACGATCTTCGTGCCAGCGCGTTGAGTTTTATATGTTAGTTTACTTTGTCTTGTTTTCCCCTGATTAGTTTCAGATGTGTCCCCCGGTGCCACCAACTACCATTTAAATCCCATCTTCACTGGTTCATTGTCGAGTCATACGGTTTGTCTGCCCGTGTGTTTCCACCCCTCTTAAATCAATGGCCTTTGTGTTTCTGCTGCTTGTTGGATTTTTCTCTCTCGTCTCAATAAAGGTTAGCTTTACTGTTTATAAAGTTTGCCTGCTAGTCTGCATTTTGGGTCCACATTTCCCACTAAACATGACAAGAAGCATGTTATCTTTAGATAAGGAACCAACAAACGACTTTTTAGTCTCCTGGCTAAAATGTGCAAACTTCTCACCCTCAAACCCCGCTCAGAAAACACTGTTCACAGCACCTTTGCGATATTTGAGCAGCAGGTCCCAGATTCCTCGGCGAGAGTACGGGTCAACCCCAGCTGTAGGTTCATCCAGGACGACCACCTTTGAGCCGCCGACAAACGCTATCGCCACAGACAGCTTCCTCTGCATGCCGCCTGGAAAATTTCAAGTTTGAAAAGAAAACTGACTTAAAAACAAGCCTGTTGCTTTTCATGCATAAAGTCTCACACACTGAAGTGAAACTAGTAACTGTACCTGAGAGGTTTTTGGTCTGTTCGTGTCGCTTGTGCAGAAGGCCGACATCCTCCAGCAGCGTGTCCAGCTCTGCCTTCACCTCTGCTTCGGACAAACCCTTCATGCAGCCGTAAAACCACACATGCTCCTCTACCGTCAGGCTGAAAGAAGGAGAAAATATCAGTTTAATAGTAATCTGTTCCAAACCATCCATCCATCCATCCATCTTCTGCCGCTTATCCGGGGCCGGGTCGCGGGGGCAGCAGCCCAAGCAGAGAAGCCCAGACCTCCCTCTCCCCAGCCACCTCCTCCAGCTCATCCGGGAGAACACCAAGGCGTTCCCAGGCCAGCCCAGAGATATAATCTCTCCAGCGTGTCCTGGGTCTGCCCCGGGGCCTCCTCCCGGTGGGTCCAAAAGACCCCTATGAGAGATCCAACAAGGGAACAGTTTACCCTGCCCGGGATAGGGTTACCGGGGCCCCGCCCTGGAGCCAGGCCCGGGGAGGGTGCCCGAGGGCGAGTGTCTGGTGGCCGGGCCTTAGTCCGGGCCTTAGTCCTTTTTTCGGGCACTGCCCGAAAAAGGGACATGGGCCCATCTTTCTGCAGGCCCACCACCAGCAGGAGGTGCCGTAGGGGTCGGGTGCATTGTGAGCTGGGCGGCAGCCAGGAGCGGAGGCCCTGGCGGACCGATCCCCGGCTACCAAGACTGTTCCAAACCATCTGCACTATATTAAAAAAAAAAGGTATTCTGAATGTTGTTTCAACACGTTGCAGCTCAGGTCTCAATAAAGACTGTTTATTCTTCTTCCTGGCAGATGTCTTCTAGGGCTGGGCAAAACCATTATTGTCCTAATCGATGAATCTAGTGATGAATGTTTGGATGCATCGATGAATCTAATGATATATGTTACTGCTAAGCAGCTTAAATGAGTTTAGCATTTACGGAGGTTGGGTGTTTATC
>VURO01046869.1:0-24737 GCA_015108175.1 Pelvicachromis taeniatus | reverse complement strand
GCACTGGGGTAGAGCCCTTTGACATGCTGCACTACACACTCAAGATCTGAAGTATTGGCAGCACAGTAGGTGACCGGTGTCTGAAGCAAGCACAGGGATACAGGAGGAGAGTTACATGCAGCGCTTAAGCCTCAGATCTTCAGTTACTGTTATTATTACTGGGAAATCGAGCACTGAGGATGACGTTCTCCATATTTATATTAAGAAAAACACTGTGCTCTAATAACTATTCACAGCAAACTCAAAGTCAGTGTTCATCATAATAATGGAATATGTAACCCAGTACAATGACACAATGTTAACACTGTTTCGCAGAGCATCGTATCATGGGAAAAGCTTAAGTACTTTAGTACACAGAAAATACTTTCAATTAACTTTTTTTGTTTGTTTGGGGGTTTTTTTTAACATCTGAAACTGTTTTAAACTAGGATTAAATACTTAAAAAGAAAACCTTGGCAACCCATCTACCAAAGGCTAGAATCCTTGTTGCAGGGATCTGAGTTCAAGACCGCCACAGTTTCCTGTTTGTCATTTCTCTCCTCTCCCTCTCTCTCTTCACTTTCAAAATACCTCACTTTAAAACAGAGCTTTCTTTATTATTCGATAAAACTGGAGTCTGGAGTGCGTTGACGTGCTGTTGCTTACAGATTTTAAAAAACTAATTTGACATTATTCGAGTTATTAGGTATTCATTGTACTTACCAGCAGCTCCTCCCCTCCAAGACCTCTGTTGTTGAAGACCACACATCTAAGAAGGAAAGTATTTGTGAAATCTGCTTCACATAAATACAGAGAAAAAATTATACAAGTTCTCTGTTTAAGGTAAACTTTCCTGTTAGCGCTGCTTCAAGATCGCTTCATTTTGTGTGAGGAGTGCAGCTGACCTGTAACCGTGGCGTGTGGCCTGGCTAACGGCGTGAAGCACATAAGACTGCTGGCTGTTTCCTGTAATCCCTGGGAGGATGAGCACTGTGGGACGTGTGGAGGATTCTGGGTAGGTCGCACTGGTCTGATTGTCCACCCAGTCAAGAGAGACCTGACCACCATCCACTGTATGGATCAGCTCACTGGGAGATGAAGGGAGGAGACAAGATATTGATTATTTAACAAAAAATGTTTAGCTTAAGATTTTTAACCCTCGTGTAAATAGTGCTGATTTTTTTTTCTTAAAGGAAAATAAAAAGAGAGGGTTTCTTCCTACTTGCGATAACTGACAGGGGGTCTGGACTTGAGGATGGCACAGACCAGCGTTTGAAGCCGGCCTCCCCAGCACCACGGAGTGGGACTGAAGCGCTCAGCTACCACAGGACAGTGCTTGCAGAGGAATGCACTGAAAGCCTCACTGCAAACCAGCGCTGGTGTCTGACAGGACACAAGACCATATGAAGGCGTTATAAAAGCACAGCTGACTATAGATTCACACCTGTGAGAGACAAGAATACATCCAAAACACAGCAGGCGAGCAGAACAACGTGCAAAGAAAATAATGGCATCATCAGAGGTGTGCAGATGTAGCGTGAATGTGCTGAATAATACCAGCTCTGAAAGACTACATCACTTAGAAACTTTGATGTGATGTCACACAACAGCATGTAATCAGTGAGTGGCTGACATAAAGAAAATAAGTCTTAGTTCAAAACTCCCTTTCCCCCTTTGATACAGTCTGTGCAGAAATGAGTGACATCTGCTTATTTTCTGGCATTTTTTTTACATTAAAAAATTCTTCAGCTGCCAATGCTTTGAATTCATCATCACTTTAGATGTAGTGCTTAAACTATAGCACAGTTCTTAATATGATTATAGTTGATATACTGTCTATTACCAAATGATCACTCATACCCATAATCTTCTTCAAATCTTACTTATGAAATCGATAAAAGAGAAGCTTTAATTTTGTGGAATAAAGTATCAACGCAAGTGTCAATCAAAGCTATAGGGGCACATTTGGTTCACTCACATTGTTATCACATAAACAAATGCAAAAAAAACACAAAGAGACTTAAGCGCAATTGCAATGTCAACAAATCAGGTGATATAAGCTGAAATTCACGGCAAGACCTGTTACATTTACACTTAAAAGAATACTAAAGCAGTCCGTCTCATCAGTAACTTGGTACACTGTAAGTAAAGGATAAATATGCACCCAGTGTTATAGAAGTGCAAACATGTCCGTCTGATTGCAGAGAAACAGGAGAGACATTATCTCTATGCAAAGGCTGATCTAAAAACCCTTCAACACATTTCCATTTGTTTGACAATTTTCGAGTGGGGTCGCTGCTATTAAACTACACACAGGCGTACAGAGCCACCAACACATTACATATTGCAGATAACAGGATGTTTGAAATCATGAAGCCCCTGTTACGCAGTTTTTGTGATGGTGTTTCTACCAAATGAGAGTCTAACATCAGCAGTTTTCGACTTTTACGCACTTGGTGACCCCGATCTGTAACTTAACTGGTCCATAACTTCTGAGTTGCGTTGTTGTAGTTTTTAAAAACACTCCCACTTTGTGTGAAATCCACCGACTGTTGATTGTTGAATATATAGGAGGAAGGAAACGTCATAAGCTGACTTGTAACGGCGAGAACCTATTTCATCACAACACTTGAATTCACGAAATCTTTAGGACCCATAGAGGCGCTTGAATTTATACACCTGTGCCTGAAAAACACCAGAATTCAAAGCTTAACAGGTGCTTAGCTACCATTGTCCATAATATAGTGTTGCTGCACAAGCTGATGAATGAGCTCTTTTTAGTGCCAGAGGAACAGGAGGGGTACTTCCAAAAGTTTCACCCGCATAAGCTCATCCACTGCAAAGTCAGGGTCCTCCCCAGTGCTGCTGGTTACATGATTGCTGGAGACTACTGTTGTCTGATGACTAACTTGAGCTTTAGCTGTGATAACTAATCATCTAATTTTTCCTTTAACTAATTGAAAAGCAGCAGAGTAAAAAGGAAACAGCATAGTGTAAAGTAACCACATAATCTGACCTGACACTTGCGGCCCCACAGATAGTACAGTGTGGCTGTGAGGGAGCAGATGATCACCGTGTACGGCGTGAAAACACACTCCCAGTATGTTCTCCATACCTCCGCATGGGTCAGAAACATGACAGGACAGAATGCAGTGGATTAATGTTTAATGCCTTCATCACCAGCACCTACGTTGAGCTCCAGAGCGCGCAGGCGTTCTTCTTTCATTTCTGCTGAACAATAAGTTGTTGCATTACCGCCACCAGCTGGTGTGGAGCTTGCACCGAGACATTTTACTGTTTCATACTTGATGAACTAGAGAAATACTTGATTAGCTGACCAACGCATTTCGGCTTGTGGCCTTCATCAGGGTCACTACAAAATAAAAGTTTGTGTTTAAGGAAAGAAAGAAATCTCAGTGAAATGATTTAAAATGTTTTGAAAAAATATGGACACTGCGTCCTCTGGACTGCAAATGCTTAAATCCTGCATCTCTGTTGTTAACAAAGTGCATTAGGGTGGTCTCCTCAATTCCCAGATATTTAAAGACTTTTATTAAAAGAAAAGTGCATGCTATAAAGTGGTAAACATGACGGTGTCCCAACTCATTTGCTGTCATCAAATTCAAAATGACCTTGTTTTGTCTTAAAAGGATATTTTAAGTATTCTTTCCTGTGCAAAGTTATAAACATTGCTCCTTATTTTGAGATGAAACTTCAGAATAACAAATCCTACTGCAGTTTTATTCTTTTATACCTCTGCACACATCGATACGTGAATTATAAAGATAAGTGAAAACAACGGTGTTGTCATAAAGTATCCAAGGTTGTATTGCTGGCAGTGGTACAGCTGGACTAAAGTTTAACTGAATAATTCAAGGGGTTGTTGCATTCTGTGTCACTATCCGCCCACAACTTTTTATTTCTCTCCACTCCCTTTTCCAAGGAGTGCTTTATGTTGTGTAATCTTACCTATGCCCCTGTAGATATACCCAGGGTTAGCTGCATCTTTGTGTATCTCATTTTTTCTTTCAACGCTGCTCTTTTATATGCACATGTTCCTTATTCCTGTTTCTTAGCACCTTTCTGCATCTTTTTACATGTAGGTCCACACTTTGTTGGACAAAGTGTTTGAACTTTTGCCTCTGAACACCACCACAGGGGATTTTAAATCAGTCCTGTGATTGAAGTGCACAAAGGAATGATTGTAGACCTTGATATTTATGCCTCCTCAAAGGTTTTCTTGACTATGCGAGTTGTTGTGATGATGTTTTCATTTCCATGGAAATAATTCTGTGATCATCCACTTTAGTGGTCTTTTGTGCTCTTTCACGTCTTTTGTTAAGCCTTCCAGTGAACTTCTTCTTTTAAACGATGAACCAGATTGTTGATTTGGCCACTTTAAAGTTCTTGCTGTTTCTCTGATTGGTTTTGATTCGGTTTCTTCAGCCTTATGACAATATCCCTCACTTGCGCTCGCATCTCTTTGATTGTTTGATTTAAAACCTTCCGTAGGAGTGTGCAGAGACAATTATGATCTGAACTGTATGTGCATTACCACCACCCTCTGCTGGACCCTGCTAGAAACATGTCTTGACATTGACCCATAAGCCACACTTCATTAAAAGTTGCTGTTGCAACTCTTTTAGCTTTTTTCTTTAAGTGTACCAAATGAATTGCCATTGGATGACTCTAACACAAATTGTGGAAGAAAGGCATTCAGTAAAAGCATCATTTGAAGCATCTTTAATCTCAGGCAGATGGTTTTTAAAACGCTTTGGCAGATCACATTTTGCACAACAGTCAAAAATAAGCTGCAACACCAACGGAGGACTATTTGGATGTGTGATTTCTGATTTTCTTTTGTTGTAGTATCCATTAATTTAAGGAGTCATGAAATAAAAATGTTATATTGGTATCATCATTATTATAAATTACTGATTCAGCTCATAGTATATGATGTCTGCAATGTCCACATCCCAATTAGTCTCTTTTCAGTACTTGAACGATTCAGTTTGAACTAGAGTGCTAGAGAATATCTCTAATTATAATTATTTAAATGTTAAATGCTAAAAATAACCATTTGAATGTCATTACTGTAATCCAATCACCTTCTTGCCCACAATCTTTGAGCCAATCAGCCTCCGCTCCACGTGGAAAAGGTGGAGATGATTGAAAATGCCATCATTCTCACTTTCAGACTACCAGCTCCTCCCCATCTCCACCTCACAGACACCTCAACCAGAGCTTCATCCAAGCCTCACTCTTTAGCTTCACCACCACCAGCATCTAGACTCTGCTCTGCCATGATGGGTCATCAGAGTTTAATCACCAAATACATTAATTTCTCTATGTCAATGAATCATGTTCAATTCTCTCCTTATTGAAATGAAGTGCCTTAGTGGGTAGAAAACAAACCTGGAAATCATAGTAAAGAATTTCAAATAAAGACCAAGAAACAACAATTTATTCCCTCTTTATTCCATGAAATCTGTCAAAATCTGAATAAGGGCTCAGTTTGAATATCTTTTGATTTATTTATTTCTTGATTGTTTGCTGTGATGATTATTTCATCTAGTTAAGCGGGATTCCTGCGACCACCTCTGACTCAATACCACATTCATCATTTCCACGCTTGATCTTGAAGAAACCTGAAATAAGAAGACAACAGAGGATGACACAGTTTTAGGCCAGCATTCCCACTCGTCTTCAGCACTGTGTGTGACAAAGGCCTGTATGTGACACCGGCTGTGTGCCCTACACTTTCATCCATACCTTCGTCTCCCCAGTCAGTATTCCAGGAGTTTGCAGCCAGCCAATAGGGCGTCCCGTTCTCATCACCCCAGCCCAAGAGCTTAATGGCGTGACCGCCCAGCATATCCCCTGTCACATGCTGATACACACCTACAGCAACAAAAAGCTCATTAAAGCAGAAGAAGGTCGTTCCGCTTTTAAATAGTACAGATTTTCTGACAGCTGTTCTGAAGTGCTAATGGAGCGTTTTAGATTAGTGGTCGACTTGCTGGCTCTCAAACAATCGACTAAGATTAATCCTCACCACTCTTATACAGCAGAAAATCTTCATAAACAGAGAAAGCTGCCTCCACAGGCCCGTTCTTGTACAGCTCCGTCATGATCTGATCTGAAGGGACGCCATATGTGCGTCTGCCTGAAGAAGGAGATACAGGAAACTTCTAGGACTGCAACAACAAAGTAAACCTATGGGTGTAGAGTTTATTTTAATTCTCTGTACCAAAGTGTTTGTCCTTCTCATATGATAGTGAGTATCCATCAGTGCACTGCTGCACACACTTAGGAGTCTCTGAACTCCCACACGGAGGACGACTTCCATTCACGTGATGCTCACAGGGGGCGATGGTGTAGGGTAGGCAGCCTGTAATAAACATCAGTCCATCTAAGTCAAGTCTTTTGGTCCCCCCACAACTGCTTAAACTGAATTCAGCAAGTTGATAATGGACTTACCAACTTGAGAGTCATACAAGCCTCCTGTGACAACCCCTTTGTTTGTCCAGAATTCCCAAGCAGCAGAAGGATAGCCACCAAAACAGCTGCACCAAACACAAAAAGACATAATGTGCACTGTGAGTTACATTACAGCTGTTTTACTCCAATTGATGTTTGCAGACTGTAATTAGAAACCATGGCTGTTTCTCCAAATAAACTTTTTAATGAAAACATGTGTAGACTTAAAGAATAGCCTATTTACTTATATACATGAGCCATTACTAATGCTCACCCCATGCCACATTCATCGCAGCAGGCCAGCAGATCTTCAGCAGAGATCTCCACAGAGATCTTACCACCACTTTGGATGCATAACCTATCAGAGATCGCCTCAGCTGCCCCGAAGGCCTGTGTAAAAATCAAACCGGGAACACTCAGAACATGGAAGTTTGTACACCTCTAATTAAGTTTTTTTTTTTTATGTCACACCCTATCTCCTCTACTTGGTGGTGCTGTATGTGTTTTTTCTTGGTGTGTCATACCCAGCAGGACCCACAGGAGCCTTGATCTCTGATCTGTTGGATTGTGGCACAGTTGGGCCACTGCTTGCGTGCGTCAAAGCTGTCAGGAAGTTTAATGCCTTCAATATTATGAAGCCTAAACAAGAGAGAAAACAGAATCACTGCAGATTAGCTGAACCTGCTAACTATCACATGTCATTACATGTGACCAGCAGTGCAAACCACCTAATAAACTTACACCTCTGGCAGCTTGGGTCCATTCAGTATGGTGCCACACAGCTGTTTGACATAGGTGGTATCGATATTCTGGAAATTCTTTGTGGCCTGGAGCAAATAAAAAGAAAATTGGAGCAGAGAAATCATCGCTTACAGGTTAACAGCTTCCTAAGATGTGGAAATATCCATAAAAACTGACTGCATGGTCTCACCATCCAGGTGGTGTTAGCCTTGTTAATAAAATCAACCATCTCAGAGGAGAGAAGGAAGTGGTGAGGGTGTGCCCAAGTGATGGACACCATCACCACTACAGAAAGGAGGAACAGCGGACTCATCCTGCAAAAGAGACATCAGTGATCATAGATGGTGACCAGGAAACTGGTTACACACACACAAAAGTGCATCTCGGTGCAGCGTTACAAAGAAAGAGGCCATTTCCTTTATTTATAGCCAACATTTCTGTTTTGCAGTAATGTTGCAAATGCATTTCTGTGCATAGGAACTGGATGATATATGAATGTAGTTATTAGAAACTGCCTTTCTGAAATATATCTAACGCTGACTTTAAAAATTGGGTCCACAACTTATGATAAATTACATTTTTAATCCAATTGATAAGGATAGAAACGAAGTTTAAAAGAACATTTTATCAGACGAATCAGAACTGCAGCTAGATTTAAAGTATATGTACAGTGATTCAAGCTAAAAACAAAAAACCTCAACTTAAAAATTAAAAGTATCAATTAAGATGCATATTAAACTCGTGCACACAAAATCAGCAAATTTCCCAAATGCCTCAATTTTTACCTGGGTTGCTGTTTCAGTAGATCTTTTTTGTCGTTCTTCTCCGACTCAAACCTTCCAATTACCCTTCTTATAAGACCCGAGTTGTGGATCACACGCCTGTGTAATAAATGCACCTGCATGGCTCATGTGACTAGAAGCCTGCCATTCCAAAGGTTGACCAAGCTCTTAAAATTATTATCCGTCAATAACAAGATGCAGCTTTGTTTCCTTTATTTAACCATCAACCTTCTGATTCTTAATTTTGTTTAATATGTATGAACTCCCATCCACACACGTCACATCCACACACACTCTGCATCAAAACATGAAAGCACTCAAAACACTGTATTACTAGATTGTTATTTATTTCTTCAAATATATACAAATCATCAAAATGTCACATTACATAGCAATGTTTTAGCTCTCCTTTGGTTCTGTACAAAGTTACTCTGTGCTAGCCTTTCAACGCACCATAGCAGTGTTAAGGACACTTAGCTAGCAGTCTCAGTATGCCTTTTTCTTCCCTCTTTTGCTGATGCTGAAAAGGACCTGAAAATACATCAGTTTTCTCCTTTTTATTTAAACATATCCCATCTTTAATAAAAAACTACCCTGATATTGCACACAATTGTCTTTTCTTAATTTAAAAAAACCCACGCAACGATGAAACGGATTAACACCGAAAAGGATCTACCGTGATTGGAAGCCGTCAACATGCAGCAGAAACGCTGCAAAGTGCACCGATGTAACTTTTTAGTGTGTTTCTGAAACATAAGTGGAATATGAAGCTACGTTTGATGTGATATCCTTGAACATGTGGTGGTTGGCAACACCTGCCCAACACAAACTAAACAAACAAAAAAACACCCTGAACTGTGGAAGTGTACCATTTATGGCAAATATACCCCCCCCACACACACACACACACACAGGTGTGTATACATAATTTATCTAGACAGGGGATGGACTGCTACAGATCAAATCATTTAATGACACCAGCCTGCTAACAGAGCCAGACTTTAGAGTGTCCATCATCCTGTAACAGCCAAAGTGAATCTGTAAACTCCTCTACACCAATACTTTCAGAGGGGGCACAGGGGCTTCTTTAGTATAGGGGCTCAGGAAAGGTGAGGGTTAGCAGAGTTCAAGGTCCCTGCATGTCACTGGTGCCCTGAGCCTGTGCCGCTGTAGTGCTAAGGTACTGCCAGCTGAGGGCAGCAAGCACCATAGCAGCAGAAAGGTACATGGGCGACAGGTGGTGGGTCCTGGAGCGGAGGCTGGACTGCGACAGGGCGGACTTTTCATGGATTACAGCCAGGATGTGCAGCGTCTTTTCCCGAGACGGGTCGGTGAGGGACACCTTGTGTAATATCTGTCGAGAGAGAGAGAGAGAGCACACTCAGTACACCAATATGGTGGAAGCAGAAGAGAGAGAGACAGAGTTTAAATAAATAAATAAATAAATAAATAAATAAATAAATAAATAAATAAATAAATAAATAAATAAATAAATATTTTTTAAAAGGATTAAATAACCCACCTCCTGGCTGTACTGGGAGATAATTGTCTGCACAGCACTCATATTGGTGGCTTCCATCATGAGCGTGACTGCCTGCCCCTTTCGGATCTTCACCACTCCCTGAAACACCATGGGGTTGTTGTAGCACACCGACAGTGTAGCTATTGCCATCACCTGGACAAGAGAGAAATAACAACATGTGAAGTGGAAGTGGTAAGGGGAGGAAAACAATAAAGCAGTGGAACATTTCTCATGATTCAATATTCATTAGTCTCTCTCTTAAAGCACATCATTTTCTATCATTTATAAATAAATAAATAAATAAATAAATAAATAAATAAATAAATAAATAAATTTAAAAATGAACATGTTTAAATGTTATGGTTTGGAGGACGTGATGATGCAGCACATACCTGTGGTATGGCACAGAAATTGAAGACGCTTTGGTTGTGCAGACGGGACAGGTAGGCGATAACATCCGGGACATGATGGAGAGCATCAGTGACCAGCAGGTTAAGACAGGACAGCGCCGACTCCAGCTTCTCAGGCTGGGCCAAATCCTCGAGGCGGCCTGCAAACTGGCTCCAAGCCTGCACACAGCATGTAACAGTTATTTTATTTATCTGAAGTGGCACCAACCTTGGCTGGATGCTGTTCGTTATATACACTTCTTGGATTAGAAGCATTGAGCAAATTTCTTCAAATTTGGTACAAACACTCAGACCCGAGGATAAGTTGACTACAGATTGGTGGCCAGATCAAGCAAGACCACATGACCATCCTGTTATTGTAAAATTAAAGTTAGAGCTTTGCATGCAAGTCTGCTACAACTCATAATGTATGTAGTGAGGACTTCAGGCATCTCTTTAAAAAGACTTCAGGAATAATTCTCCAGGCTTCTTGAGGGACATTTGAAACTCTTCTTTGGATGTTGACGGCATTTAGTCCATTTTCTGTCAAGCTGATCAGACACTACTATAATAATGTTGAGCTTCTGGCTCGGGACAAGTCAATCCATGGCTGATAGTGTCCTGTGTGTTTTTCCTATCCAGGTATGTTTTCAATCTGATAGAATTATGGTATGGCAACAGCACCGCCTACAACCGCAAAGCTCTCCAGAGAGTGGTGCGGTGTTCTGAACGGATAATTGGAGGTGAGCTTCCCTCCCTCCAGGACAAGAAGCGATGCCTGAGGAAAGTGGGGAGGATCATCAGAGACTCCAGTCACCCCCAACCATAAACTGTTCAAACTACTTCCATCAGGCAGGAGGTACTGCAGTATCTGGTCCCACATACGCATGCGCACATACATATATTTGGTATACATATTTAGTAATGTGCACGCATTCTTATATTTGTACATATATATTGTTATAATTCTCATATTCCTATTCTTATATTTTGCTTTGTTTCTCATGTTTCTTGTATTTGTACACCACTGCTGCTTGTGAAGCTTGCACACAAGAACTTCACTCACATGTGCTCGTACCAGAGTACCTGCACATGTGATGTGACAACACTGACTACATTTTGAAGCAAAAGTTCTACACTGGGGTTCCTCAGTATAATGTTTTAGTCTAGCTCTTGTGTAATTCGTTATACCACAGCCTTTTCTCCCCTTTTCCCCAAAGAATGGCATCTTGACAACTACACTGAGACCAGTATATGTATCAGCTGAAGGCATCCCTCAGGTTCCATGTCTGGTATTTGCATAACTTTCATATACGGTTCATCTCCTGTAGATCATTTTTGGAGACCTGCCATTTCTTCTGCTCTCCACTTATCCACTTTAAATTTTTAAGGACACACTACTAAGATATGCCATGTTTTCAGCTAATATCTCTTAAAGAATCACTTTGTTTCTACAAAAATACCATTTTAATGGCCGTTAAACTCTGGCATAGATTCAAATGGGTTCTTTGCCAAATTGACTGTTATTTGCAGAGATCCGTTGAACTAGGTGTTATTCCCCCCCCCCCCAGGTCAGTGTTAAGTGGCTTAAAAACAACAACACAAAATATCCTTTGAAAAGGGTCACGTGTTAAGGCAAAATGAGTGAAAAAGTCCAAAGACAAATTCTTAAATACCCACAGAAACCCTGGGGAACTTTTGCTCAAGACCACTTTAAAAAGAAAGAAAATCTGGCTCCTACGAAGCACAGGTGCATCTAGAGTTTTCATAGTACCGCATTTTCTGGTGTCACGGTGATCTTAACCTTTGACCTACAACAAAGTTTTTCCTGGAGCCCAAGTGAAGGCTTGCACCAAATTCTTAGAAAAGGCAGAAAGGCCTTCTGTAGCCAACACAAACAGAAGTGTGTACAACCTGAAAACACTACAAATAGAACCACAGCTGTCACTAGTGTTAAGGAATAAACAAAACGACATTACACAGTATAAAGCCGCTCCTGCATAGAAACTAATGTTACAAAGCACATTTTATATTAAGAATATGGCAATTATTGTTCAGTATTAATGACCTTACCAGTGACTTAGCTCAGTAGAAACAGAATAATACCTGGAAAATTGCCCCATTCATGTGAACATGGTCAAAGCTAGATTAGGAAACCCTGGGTTGACGTGTCGAGTTGATAACCTCCTCTGTGTGACTGCTTAGCCCGATTAGGGTAAGCAAACCCAGATAAGTGAAAGATAACTTGAGTATTCTAAACTTGCTTCACAGTACCGGCCCCTGGTCAGGCACTTTGGTATTAGACAAGAGATTTTATTTCTACCTCTCGCGGCCAGAAGGCACGTCCCTCTTGTGTGTCCTCTAGATAGTCTCGGATGATGTTAGTCTTTTGGAGAAACAGGCCCATGGAGTTCGCAAGTTCAGTGTCGCGCCCAACTTCAGGGTCCTCCAGCTGAGACGCAGAGAACAGCCGAGACAGGCCAATGCCGACCAGACCGGCAACATAGTGACAATACTGCACAAAAACAGAAAAACAAATCGCAGTGCATGACTTAAGGTTAACAAAATCCTGGCTTATGATTAAACATTCACATTATGTAATATCCAACAATCAGTGGAAATCTGAACGCTACTGAAGCCAATTTAATAAAAATGTAAGCTCACTATCTGCTCCTGAGCTGTACCAGTGAGTCAACAGTTAGTTTGTAGCTTTCAAACCTCTGATAACATCCATGCCGTCGTTAATCAGAGTGATGACATTTTCTTCAAAATAAAAGGCTTTTATTTTACACTGTAATATTTCTTTTGGGTCATTACTCCAGTAATTATTCAGTTTACTCTTTATGCCCCCCCCCCTCCCCTCCAAGCAGTTGTTTATTTAGCTGTTATGATGCTAAAACAACTAACAGAAGAATAACATTTACCTGGTCCCACTCCTTCATAGATCCCACTTTCTTCTCCAGGAATTCAGCCATTCCCACTCCCATACGGTGACAGATATCCGAGATGACGTCTCTGTATTCCTGAGCGAGGTTTCTGAATTCCAGCGATATCTGGTTTTGTTGGACAACGGTTATTAGTTACTAATTACTCAACGCCTTAATTTGGCCAAACCTGGTAAATATCCCTTGAGAACCTACTGACCGTGGGGAAGTCTTCCAGGACCTGACGATCTTTCTCCTGGCTCTCCGTGAAGCACCACTCATCCCGGTACAGGTAGGTGTGGAAGTCATTGAGCATGGGCACCTTCTTGTCCAGAGGAATGGTCATGTCATCCTCCACTGTGTCCAGTGCACGCAGAACCAGGTAGAAAATGCAAACTGCATGTCTGGATCATAAACACAGCAAGAAGGATTTACACAATGATAAAGGGTAACATGCATGTCAAGCATCTATATGTGAAAAACTCCTGTAGAATGCAGAAAAAAAGAAAAGAAAAAAAAAAGGTACATGGCAGCCTTCACCTCTGTGACCCTGAAAAGCCTGAAATGGAAACTTTAAATAACACCCATTTTATTCATGGCGAGCCTTTCAAATACATAGAAATGTGGTTCGATATCATACTTTCATTTAAGATTCAGCTTTAATATCCAGCTCAAAATGAAAGAATTAAAATAGGGTTCATAAACAGAATTAATGCCTGTTGGACTGTCTTAAGATTACAGGGATATTCCATCCTAAATAATTGATTGGGAAGGTCCTTGGTTCAAATCCACCAGCTGGCTGGGGTTTGTCTATTTCCATGATCTTCCTGTGCTGTGTTTGAGTGGGTTTTCTTCGGGTACTTCAGACCAAAGATATGCATGTTAGATTAATTTGCGATTCCTATTCCCACCATGGTATTCGCTTCGTGTGATGCTGGTAGCAACATCACACAGCCAGGAAAAAAAAAAAAAGTCAATCAGAATGTTTTTTCACTCAGCATAAGCCCCGCCCCCTGACTTTGAGGGGTGAGTTTGAGAATTAAAATAAATTCATAATGCACTGCAGCACACAAACCAAGAAGTAACTCATTAAATCATGAAATGGTTAAATGTGACTCAATTAAAAATGAACTGATACTTTAATTAATGACACCAATTAATTACTCAGCTATATATTAATTAATTTCATTTTGGCACTTTTAGTCTTCCATACAACCCAATGCTGCATGGTGTGTTGTGACTTTTTCCTGTAGCTTTACAAAAAAACAATCATGTGGCTCCTTTCCCAGAAGTTGCAAGCTCCTGGCATTAGTTCCAAAGGTGTGAATATCAAAAGGAATATAACTAACTAAAACTAGATGTGACAAAACATTTTAGCACCCTACAATTAAAAAACAAAATAAAAATAATAGCAGTTTTTTTTTTTAAACTTTGAAACTTTGAAAGGAGAATAAACCTTAAGAGAAAATATCCTTAGTTCGAGTAGTTGTTTATAAAATTTGTCATCATAACTTGCCTGATGAGGCTTTGATGGTCGTGTTTACTGTGACCCCGGATTGCTACAGTACCCTGGGGCAACTGCTACCAGACTCTTCTAGTATTTTTGTAATACCCATATGTTGCCTCCAGTGTATGCCCTTCATACATATTAAAAATATTAATACCAAAAAAATTTAAAATAAAATACCAGAGTCAACACAAAATAGAAACTAATTAGATAAAACAGAATTAAAATAACTTCTGCTTCAAAAAGAATGTTTTGGTTTTTTTTAAAAGGGGGAGTGCCTCAGCCAACACCCTTTGTTTTGCTCCAAAGAAAACAAACCGTGCGCACTCAAACACACGTGTCCTCACCTGGAGCCAACTCCAGTCAAGTTTTACTCACCTCAACTCTCCGTCCAGCGCCTGAATCACAGCTGCAAAGCTGCGACTGGTTTGGTTCAGGTACAGGTAGCAGGTCCGCAGACTCTCAGTCATGGACTCCTGGCAGGAGAGACAGAGGAAAGCTGTTTGTCGGTAGAAGCCCACAGGTCTGAGGGCGCTGGAGGGTCGGGCGGCCTCCTGCAGGGCCCTCTCCCCGAGCCTCCACCCGTGCAGGAGAGAGCGTGGGGCGGACCCGCAGCCCCGCGGAGCCACCGAGAGAGAGCGCTTGAACACGGACAGAGACAGCGGACACTTGCAGCAAGCTCCGGCCATACGAAAAACTGACAGCGAGAACGACCCTGCAGCTATGAAACCACACTGTCCATGTTGACGCCACGCCTGGTGAGGAAGCGTGAAACGTGAAGTCCATGTAGAGGACAAGAGAGGTGATCAACGCTGTGTGGACGACGCTGCGTGGAGTTAAATAAGCGCCCCGCGGGTCTTTAAGCACTTTAACCTTGAACCGTGGCTGAGCGTGGCCAGCGCGCAGCGTTTGTAGATCTGCTGCTATGAGCAGGCACACTCCTCCCACCCCTGCCCCTAAAACAACGCCAGCTGAAGTTCATTTTCACAATCTGCTTCCTGCATGCAAAAAATAAAGAAAACGTCCGATTTGTTTTCTTTGCTGCACTCAAATCTTTTTTCTTCACCAGTGTGACGGGTTTCCTTTTAAAGAAAGCATGCATTAGCTGCTGTTTAGTTGTATCTACTAGATAACGTTGGCTGTGCGCGATAAGCAAACAGTCAGTTGTAGGGTGTCGACTGCGACTTTGTGCAATATAAAGCCTGGATTGCAGTAGGAAAACAAATCGTAGCAAGGCCCCCCCCCCCCCACCAAAAAAAAGCAGAACTAATGAAAACTGTGTTTTGCTGACATCTGGTGGGACGCAGCGTGAAGGACGGGAAAATCCGTGACATGCAAATCTGTGATGCTGCAGAAAAAAGATTTTTATAACAAAAATATGAAACAGATATATTAAAACAAACGGACAACTCATTTTGACCTTTATTTCTCTTTTTATTTATTTACATCGAATCAATATAATCAGATGACAGACTCGAGCTCTAACATTTGACACCTTGTGCAGGTTTGTTCTCCAAGTGCCTTAATCCTCATCTTAAATGAAGACCATCTTTGCTGTGTGTCTGTTTTGCTTAAGTAATGCTGCCAATCCGAGCATGAAGCCTCGTTGCCATGGTGCAGTGTGCAGGCTCTCCGGGTCCTGCCTCTGGGTCACATTGGCGTTAAAACAGTGGATTATCCGTCAAACACGCGCACAGCATCTCTCCCCACCGGTGAGCCCTCCAAGCTTATTATGTAAGGTAAATCCCAAGTCAGTGGTCATCTCTGCCTGTGTGTACACTGTGTGAGCGCAGATCTCATGTAACAAAGTCCAATTAGCTGTCTCTGTTTTCACCCGGATCATTGAGAGCAAAACCAAGGACCGTGTTAGGTTTGAGGTGTAAACTGCCAGATGCGCGCGCAGATCTGCTTGTTAATGTGGCTTTGCTTTTTGTTTTGTTTTGTTTTTTTTCTCTGCGCAGACTCACTGTGATGATGCTCTGAAAAGAGGAACAGCTATCTGCTTTTTGATCCGCGCAACTGTGCGTCCTTTCCTGCGTGTGACTGATGTGTTAGTATTCAAATGAATCTATAAATGTGAGTTCAGAGTGCGTTTTACTCACATAATCCAACTTTGGCATGATGGCTCTGCATCCCCCCATCTTAAATTTAAACAGGTTGAATATCTCCTCCGGGTGACCCAGCGACTTCAGGATGTCCATGTTGCTTCAGGTGTTGAGCGGTTACTCTGGCAGACTGACAAGATGTCCCCCCATGAGATATTCGCGTCTCTGAGATGCTGCAGCACCACCAACATGAGCGAGGACACAGTTTGCAGCCGGGAGCCTCGTCAGATCAACCGACGCGTCTGATTGGCTAGCAAGTCATGGGCTTAGAGGTTAGCGTCCAATGAGCGGCCATACTGTCTGGTGTGATGCCCCGCCCCACCCTGGGCTGTCAGTGGAGCCAAGCAGCTGATTGGTCCGTGAGTTAACCAAGAAGGAAACCGCGTCTGCTCAATGAAATCGTGATAATCCCGGACAGGTATGATACCTGTTGACTGTTCAAACACAGCAGCACCTTGTATGCTATATTAAAAGATAATTTTTGACTTAGTTTGTATTCTTTTAATCCTCTGTGACACAATATGAGTCCGTTTAAGATCAATTATATCGTAAATTACCAATTTGACCAAAAATTGTCAAACGGCACCTGTCTGGTGGTTCAGGCAGGGGTACAAACAATGTGTGTTTGTCCTTTGGTGGCGGTGTCATGGGGAAGATGCAGTCATCATTCCTCTGTGAAGTTTTCACCACTTCAGCTGTCATGCCACACGGAGATGCAGGACAGGATACTCTCCACCACATCTGCAGAGTAAGTTCAGGACTGACCTCATGCTCCAGCGTCCTGAGAAAACAGAGGCACTGGTGAGTCTTCTTAACCAGGAAGGAAGTGTTGTAGCTCCAGTTAAGGTCCTCCGGTACTTTTAAAGCTGGACATCATTCCCACACCTGCTCCTCCAATGTGCAGGGTGGTTGGGAGTTTCAATCCCTCCTGAAATCCACGATCATGCAGAGATTGTTATCACATGCATCAAATCTCCAATCACTTTACCCCCATCCTGCAGTCAGACTCATCATTGCTGGTGATGCATCCCACCAATGTGACGTTAGAGCCTACTGATACTACTGTGACTACAAAGATTAGACAAGGACGCTGTCAAGAGACGAGAAATTTAAAACCTGTTGAAAATATATTTCCCTGTTAATTAAACGACGTGCTCGTTAGGTCATTTGCTCATTCACAGCTAATGAAGGCCGCAAAGTCCATGCTAATCCGAACCGATTCACTGCCAAGTAGATCATCGACAGTTCAAAAGAGGTCACCTAATGTCCAAAGCCAAAACACAGTGAGCACACAGCCAAGTGTTTCCCTGCTCCATTGTTATTTTTACATTTCCCCCTCGTTTATAGCCTTTGTCTGCAATCCAAACATATATAATGCTTGTTGTGCATATTCACAGCCAGCTGTCGACTGGCCTTCAGGTTAACCAATTATTTTATTAAAGCCGAAATGAAAGCAAAAAACTCAGAGAATCAATTAATCACAATCTTTTATAAAAATCAGAAGATAGTTTAAAGTGATTTGACTGAAAACACTACGCGATGCTGGACTGTGCGTAGGAAGGTGAGAAATTGACACATCAGTCTGTGATCAGTTTGGGGAACTCGATGAGCAGAAGAAAAACCAGAGGGCTGTGCTCTGTGTAGACCACAAGAGGAACACATAAACTTTGCAGTGCTCACAAAAGGGCCAGAGTCTCTATGATAGAATAATTCAGGCGATATGAATTAAATCTCCTACTTCACCCAAATGATGTAGAAAATAAACAAAATAAGTGGGTTTAACATTTCCTCAGGGTGATGTCTGTGAAAGTGGACACCTGTATGGGTGGACAGTTGGGCCTATATATGGACTGGAGTCACAGTTTCTCTTGCTTTCTTAAAATTTTTTGAGAGAACAATCCATTCATTACATCTACAACCATGTTACAAGACAAGAGATGCAGGCAGTGTCAGAGGAATGAAATTTAACGTGAAAAATGTCCAACAAGAAAAATCTTTTGTAGACATTTTACCCAGTTTCCTGTGATTTGTGTTTTTGTATGTCATACTTACACTGTTCTTGTCTTGTTATATATGTATACTGTGTATGTGTGCGCTGTGGACCCTGAGCTTCACAATTTCATCTCTCTGTATACTTGTATACAGCTGGGATGACAATAAAGTTCACTTTGACTTTGACAGTTTGAAATGTGTCAGATCTTGAATGGTACGTCTCAAATAAACAAGCACATATGCAAATCAGTCTTTAAAAATGAAGTCGCCAGGATCCTGTCTGAGGTGTTAATCTGCGACTGTTACTAGAAAAGGTCATGTGTCCACATACCTGTAAGCCTGCATTCGCTTACCTCCGTCAGCCGAATCCACAGGAAGAAAAACAAGGACAAATACAAAACATGACAGGGTTTATTTAAAAGTACAGAGTGAAAAGCACCACACAGCTGTTTTAATTGAAATATATCATACATGGGAGCAGACTTCATCTAAAACTCTGTCATTTTATGAGGAAAGACACCTGAGGGCAGATGTTTAATAAAAGAGGCAGTGCCTCAGCAGTGTTTACGTAATACCCCCAAAGGCCTGAGAAGTACTGGAAGGAGGAGCTGCGTACTGACAAATGACAAATGGGTGAAAAAATGTATTGCAACGGATCAGGTTATGAGGCTTTATCCTTCTGGAGATCCTAAATTGAGACAGAGCCTGACAAAGCAGGGTTATAAGTTTGGTTTACGTGAGAAGACTGGATGGATTTTCCCGTGTGAGTAAACTGAAAAAACGGTGAAACAAAACATAAAGGGGAGGATGGTTGGCAGTGATTTCCTCAACAGTATTCATCAGATTCCTTGTGCACTACTTTCTGGTAATATGAATCTGACTGCATGCTTTCATCCAGGTTTAGGCGGATGCGGCTTCTGTTTGATGGATATGAAGAACGACCTTGGTTTTGTAAGATGAAATATTTGGCCAGCCTGAGAACTCTATGGCACAGACAACAGAGGGAAAGTTCAGTTTCTGACTGAAGAAGAGCTGCATTAACACCGGCTGCACAATGTGAAATAGTTTCCACAAACACGTGTTGAAACCAAGACCATCACAAATTGTTCTGTGTGCTTGTTTTGCTTTAGGAAGTAGTTAACCAAATGTAGTTAACCAAGCAGTTCAATAATATGTTAGCTGCAGGTAATGAAGAGTTAGTGAGTCAAGAATTTCTGTTTAGTTAACTACTACATCTGTATATAAAAAAAAGAAGAAATGTGACCATATAGTACAGGTCAGTTTATCCAACTATATCAACTATAACTGTTACAGTTCAATAAAAACGTATCCAATTTCGGTCAGAGACAATGGGCTAGATCATGAGCTGGACATAGCCCAATCTATGCTATGCATTTTGATAGCATAGATTCAACAATGTGTTGGAAACATTCTTCAGAGATTTTGGTCCGCATTGACATGATAGCATCACACAGTTCCTGCAGATTTGTTGGTTGAACATTTAAAATCAGAATCTCCTGCTCCATCACAGCCCAAAAGGTTCTCAACATTTAGCCATTTGAGCACAGTGAACTCAGTCAATTGTCATGTTGATAAACTCAGTTTTAAAGGGATGCATATGGTCAACAACAATACTCAGGCAGGCTGTGGCTTTTAAATGTTGCTAAACTGGTACCAAGAGACACAAAGTGTGCCAGTAAAATATTCGCCCACACCATCAGCACCGCCCTGAACCATTGATACAAGGCAGGAGTGATCCATGTGTCCATGCAGTTGACACTGAATTCTTATCCTAATATCTGAATGTTGCAGCAGAAACTGAGTCTCCTCAGACAGGCATCATGTTTCCAATCTTCTGTTGTGCAGTTTCTGTGAGCAGGTGTGAACTGTGGCCTCGGTTTCTTCTTATCTGGCAGGAGTGACACCTGGTGTGGTCTTCTGCTGCTGATGAAGCCCATCTGCTTCAAGGTGTTGTGCATTCAAGGATGCTCTTCTGCATATGGTGGTTGTAGCAAACCATTATATGATTTACTGTTGTGATCCCATCAACTCAGTGCAGTCTGGCCATTCTCCTCTGACCTCTGACCATCAACAAGACATTTTCACAGAACTGCAACTCGCTGGATATTTTCTCTTTTTTCTGACTGTTCACTGAGATGTTTGTGTGGGAAAATCCCAGCAGATCAGCACCAACAACCATCTCATGTCCCTGAACCAGGTCACTTAAATCACCTTTCTTTGCCATTCTGATTCTCTGCTTGAACTTCAGCATGTCATCTCAACCATGTCTAAATGTATTCACTTGCTGCCATGTGCTTGGCTGACTGGATATTAGTGTTGACAAATATTTAGCAGGTGTACCTAATGAAGTGGATGTGAATTTAGTACTTTAACTGTTTCTAGTGTGGCATAATTAACAAGTGTTAATCTGGTTTCCTAAATACAAACTTTAGGTTAGAAAAGTTATTTTTATTGTTATTTATTATTTGTTATTATTATTTTTTGTTTTTTTAGAGTTCAGGACATTTAACTTTAATAAGTTTAATAAACACCCGTGTAGGGCAAATATGTAGCCTAGGTCAGAAGTGGATTTGCTTCACTAAGAAATCATGACAGCAAGAGTCCAACAAGGTTTAGCTCTTCATCAGTACCACACAGCTCCCATAAAACCTTAAAAGAACCAACATTCAAAATGGTTATTGTTCGTTTTTTGCGTGGAATTCATTAATAATGGATATTTTTGCATCACAGTACAAGCTGTGGCCACCCCTGGACATGTGAAGCCTGTGCGACTAGAAATACCAATCTTGTTATCATCCAAACCCAGGAACTTCTGGAGCCTGAGAGTTTCTCTGAAGACATAAAGGTCTACATTTCCAATGTGAACAGCCCAAGTTTGGTGAGATACCTGTGCATGCTGAACCTGATTCAACCTCATTCAAGGCTCTGTGGTGGTGGAGGGTATTTGGAGTGAATACTCATATTGGCTATGAAGTGCTGGGGCTTTAAAGGAACCCAACTGCTTTAACATAACTGTGGACTCCGAGAGTTATGTTAAAGCAGCTGAAATGAGCACCAATCTTAATCCTTTGTGTGAAACTGTGTTTTCTCTTTTTAAGCACTTGCTGAGGTCTCAACAAAAAAACATCCACTTTGCAGCCACCATGCAGAAGCAGGACAGGAAGACTAAAAGCATGCACTCTATATTTGAAAGCAAACCAGAGCATGAGAAAAAAAAATCCTGACGCTGAAGGTGAACGCACTGATCGAATCTGCAGAAGTTCTACTTTTGATGTGCACTAAAAGTCTCCATGAATATTTAGAAAGAGGGTTGAGTTTTTGCACTTGGTTACACCTTTAGCTCACAAGCGTGTGATGCTGGCCTCCGGGATCAAATGAGACTTGTGTTTTAGCAGTTCTGGAGGGATTTGGTACAGGACAAGTGTGCAGAGTTCATCAGAGAGAAGTTGGCTGAGGACTTTAACCACGGTGCCCTTCAGCTTTTCATGAAAGACAATGTGAGCATCACAGAGCAGTTTTTACAAATTGGGAAATTAAGACGTTTCAAAGGCTTCACGTGCTGTCGACATGAAGTTGAAGTTATTGTAAGACAGAATGAATACCGCCACCTTTGCACAATGCATACTGTTTGCATTATGTCAAAATGCTGTGTCTTTATTAGTGTCTTTGCCTACAATATGTCACAGATCATACTGGAGTGGAGTTTTTACATAGAAGCATTATCAATATCCTACATTTACAATGGTTGCCTCCATGCTTTTAGAAAGCAAATTGAAGTTATGCTAACATACTGTACAGTTAATCCTTTATACAGCTTATCAGACAGTCCTTATATAGTAGATGGTAATCCGATGATGATGATGATGATGATGATGATGATGATGATGATGATGATGATGATGATGTGGTTTGGCGCTAAACCTTTTAATTAAAAGTCCAGTGGATGCATACCTGTCCTTCTGTCAGCAGGGGGAGCTATGCGGCCTCCACATCACAATCATCACGTGCACTCTTCCTGCGCAGGTAGTTTATCATGTGTTGTAAGAGGTGCCAATACTGACGTGTATTTTTCATACTTTAAATGGAAGAAAGTGATAACGAGCTGTTCTTATTGCACTGAGTAGTGGATCGTGTAGAGATCGGATAAGTGGCACTGGGGAGTGATGGATGCCATAAAGTAAGTTCAGGAGGGAATCGTCGTTGAAAAGTTAGATGCGCTGATTACACAGTTGCCTTTTAACTGCAGATTCTTGTGAAAAGAAACAGCCGATGTGCCAATGACAAAACTAAAAAGGGACATACTGTTGATGGCGTGGCTCCCTGGGACACTTTATATAACCTGTTTTATATTTGCTTTACCTTCTATTGCAGTTCAAAAGAAGAGTATAACAGATCGCTCATTGTTTCAGTTTGCTGAATTTAACCAGCATACAAACAGTGAATAGTTTGCTTCTGCTGCAATCGTATTACATTACAAATGAACTACAAAAAACTACTCGTTTAATTAGACCCACAAACCCGAAAAAGCACGGTGCTTTCCCGGAAACAGTGTGTCAGTGTCTTTGGATAAACCTATGGGAAGATTTTTGCCCACATAGTTAAAAAAACAAACAAAATCAAAGCTTTAAGCACCATGAAGAAAAATGTGTGGAAAGTCTATCGTTGAATTGCCTTGTTACCAGCAGTGGAAAGTGAACAACTCTATTATATTTCTGGTTCTTTTATATACATGTATGTGAGCTGGCCTTTAAACACACTTTCTGTAAACCTGATGGTGCAACTTTTTACATTAAGTTTCAAAAATTGATTTTTTTTTTTAACATGTTTTGTATATTTGATTTTTTTTTTCCTTTTTGGTAAAATATCCACAATAATATGGATTTGCTCCCAGATTTCTGTTCCTGCACTGACAACACTGCACAGTGGGCAGGAAACGGCGAGATGGTCTGACCCAGAGTCTGTCAGGAGAGTTTAATAGGTATTCTGTGGTTAGGTAGGTTTTTGAGCTGTTGGGTTGTAGGTTTTTCTAAGCCAGGATTAGGCTGTTCCAGGGTTCAGCTTTGGAGCCAGAGGACCCGTTGTGCCCCCCAGGGGACATCTTGAGAGGAATGGGGCCTCCTTGAGTTGCCATATAGGCTGGCAGGGCAGAAATCTGGAGAGATAAAGGAGAAGATAATGAGAATGGGAATTTTTGGCATCTTTCTATTCACCTCCCTACTTCTAAGTGACCCGTGGTCACAATCTCTACCAAAAATTTGAGTTTATCGTAAATTTCTTGAACTTAAATGTCCATCGAGATTTCGCCATCGAGGTGTCTCACCTGTGCATGTGAGCTGTGATGTGTATACAAGCTGTGATTTTCTGGCTCTGTCTTTATCTGGCGAGTCTCTTCTGCAGCGGTGGTAGTGGTGGAGGTGGTGGAGGCACGGGGAGTGCTGCTGGGTGTAATCGGAGCCCCCTCATTGCCTGGTGTCCCTGCAGGACAGGTGAGGTTATTGCACATGTACAGATGTTGTACACGTACAGTATTGTTCAAAATAATAGGAGTACAATGTGACTAACCAGAATATTCTAGGTTTTCAGTATATTTTTTATTGCGACATGGCAAACAAGTTACTAGTAGGTGCAGTAGATTCTCAGAAAACAAACAAGACCCAGCATTCATGATACGCACGCTCTTAAGGCTGCAATTGGGCAATTAGTTGAAAGGGGTGTGTTCAAAAAAATAGCCGTGTCTGCCGTTGACTCTACAAACTCAAAACTATTTTGTCCAAACGTTTTTTTTGTAGGATTTAGTAATCCTGTCACTCACTAAACTAATATTTAGTCAATCAACTTGTGGCACCTTTCAGCTGTTATTCCACTCCATGATTCTTTAACAACATTCCACAATTCATTTACATTTCTTGGTTTTGCTTCAATAACAGCATTTTTGATATCACCCCACAAGTTCTCGATTGGATTAAGGTCCGGGGATTGGGCTGGCCACTCCATAACATTAACTTTGTTGGTTTGGAACCAAGACTTTGCTCGTTCACTAGTGTGTTTGGGGTCACTGTCTTGTTGAAACAACCGTTTCAAGGGCATGTCCTCTTCAGCATAAGGCAACATGACCTCTTCAAGTATTTTGACATA
This sequence comes from Pelvicachromis taeniatus, assembly GCA_015108175.1. Classification (NCBI taxonomy): domain Eukaryota; kingdom Metazoa; phylum Chordata; class Actinopteri; order Cichliformes; family Cichlidae; genus Pelvicachromis; species Pelvicachromis taeniatus. The sequence continues at coordinate 160 of VURO01046869.1, read as the reverse complement.
TGCAAACTGATCCATGATCCCTGGTATGCGACAAATAGGCCCAACACCATGGTAGGAGGAACATGCCCAGATCATGATGCTTGCAGCACCATGCTTGACTGTCTTAACTGTGGACTGTGGCTTGAATTCAGAGTTTGGGGGTCGTCTCACAAACTGTCTA
>VURO01046865.1:0-18369 GCA_015108175.1 Pelvicachromis taeniatus | reverse complement strand
TGGTGCGGTCGTGAACAGTTCTTGCTGACAGAGGCATGTCCGTCATTTGTTTGATGATCTTGTCTTTATCCGAAAAGTCGCTGAAAAGTTCATTGGCCACATCAAGCGTGAATGTTTTGGCATACTCGCCATCTGTGAATGTCTTTCTGTTCCTCACTAGCTAAAGAACCAGCAAAGCTAGTGGAATTGAAGTCACCTTGTCGGGCCCAGAGACGGAGTTGCTGCTGACTAGCTTTCTCTCTGCACAGTAGTTCTTGGCAGGCTTTCTTCTTGCTGTCCCCCGCTGGATATTTCGCTGCAAATGTAGCATGGCGTGGGTCCGAGTGCTGCTTTATATTTGACCGTTTCATCAATGAAATTTTATCATTGCATATTAAACACGCTGCAGAACCTGCTCTCTCCACAAAGGCGAATTCCTCTGTCCATTCCGCCTGAAAATTTCGGTACTCCTCATCTTATTTTCTTTTCGCCATCTTCTTTCTCAAAAGGGTTTGCGCTGCATGAACTAGCTAACTAAAAGAAGGGAAGTTTACATCTTAACCTCACCACAGCTCTCGGGGCGACCGCATCATCCAATAAAAATAGAGGACACTCCTGTATTCTACCCCGAAGGAGAGCTGGGATTGGCTGAGCCACCCGCAGCCTTAAACAGGTGCGGTAGAAAACGGATGGATGTTAAAATGCACGAGAATGTTTGATATTTTTAACACTGTGGTTTTCTGTGAATTATCTGAGAGCCATGTGCAGCCATCAAAAGAGCCATATGTGGCTCGCGAGCCATAGGTTCCCGACCCCTGGTTTAGTGTGAGTGTACAGCAGTCTTCATTCTCTATGAAGCAAACCACAACACAACTCCAAAGCAGAAAAGCCACCAAATTAAAATAATAATAATAATAATAAAAAAAACAGAAATAGAAATATTGTTCGAGCAAGCTTTCTTATGGTTTCAAGTAGGACAACCGTCATTTCTTATTATTAACTCTAATATGGTGCTAAGCACACTTAAGAGACATTTGGAAGACAATCTTTTTTTCCCCAAAAGGAAAACTTGACCTGCTTCAAAAGCAAAATGTTCGATAAGTGTACGTAGGCAATGTATATGCCGATAAAGCTTCTTAAAAAGACAAGAAAATGTCAGGTGCCTTCATCCAACATTAGAGACAAAGAAATACTGACAATATGTCAGATGACATGGGTTACGATTTCACAAAGAAAGAATGAATACGGATGTGTCCTAAATTAAATCTGCCTGAAAACCAGCTCTATACTCTAACATTTAAACCGCACTTACAGCTAAAAACTTATTTTTTCTCTCAGTTATAGCGATGAATATCTCAGCGTGACACCGAATCTATAATCAATAAAGCTGTCTGACAGGCTGTGCAATCAGTTTAAATGCTATGTGTGTGTGTGTGTGTGTGTGTGTGTGTGTGTGTGTGTGTGTGTGCTAATGAACATTCAGAAAATCTAGTCTGGGTTACCAAGGTGCAGACGGCAGATTTTAACTCCATATTTATTTTTTATAACCACATGTTGCTGCTTTTCTAGAAGCTTTTAAATTGAATCTCAGATATATATTTTTGAAGTAGCATACAAAGGTGGTATAGTGGTTAGCACTGTGCTTCACAGCAAAGGAAGGTCCTGGGTTCAAATCCACAATCTGGAAGGGGCCCTTCTGTGTGGAGTTTGCATGTTTTCCCAGTGTCTACGTGGGTTCACCCCGGATACTTCGGCTTCCTCCCACAGTCCAAAGACAGGCAGTGGGATCTGGTTAACTGGTGATTGTAAATTGGATGTAGATGTGAACTTGAGTATGAATCACAGAATGCCACTGTGTGTTAGCCCTGTGACAGACTGGCAAACTATCCAGGGTACCCCACCTCTCGCACTATGGCAGCTGGGATAGGTTTACAATTCACCTGAAAAGTGAAGCAATGCAGTGACCAAGTTTTTTTTCCTTGGAAATTTTCAATATTTTCTCATAAATATGCATCTTTTTCACACCGATTGCCATTTTTTCATAAATGTGCCTTTTTGCTCAAGAAATTTGCAAGTTTTTATAAGTAAATTTACAACTTTAGTCTTAAAAGTTCTGTGTTCCTTCTGAATTCTATTGCCTCTTAATTTTTTATATATATATTTCTGACTCTGTGTCCCTAATACCCCATTTGCACACCCACATCATCTCGGCAGTCAAAGCCCAGCCTTTAACACTGAGCTTTGTGGGTCAGTGTCAGACACCTTACCTGTTCAGGTCTGCAGACAAAGCAGACGATAAACATCTCTTCAGCTGATCCTTGTATTTGCGCTCCTTGGCCTGGAATTCGAGTCTCGCTGCTTCACTGGTGATCATGGTGTGTTATGTTCTCTAAAAGTGAAACAAGAGGGCAGACACACTTCAGCTTGTGAACTCAAAGGTGTTCTGGTGGAATGTGAGCCAAATCTTCCAGTGGCATGCTGTGTGCACACTATGACAAAGTGAGGCAGATCATCACCATCTGTGACAAATACACCTACAGGGATCAGCTGACAAGTGCATTCACCTTCTTTTTTTATAATCATATGCTGCAAGACCATCTTTCTCCACGCTGACTCGTATTCACTTTGAGTTTCAATTCAAAACTAAACTTGGCCGTTGGCGGTTGGCCAAGTTTAGTGAAATCAATGAAACCTGGAAGAGGTGACCGACACAAATTCATCACATGACGTGACCGAGAAATGTATTTAGCCGTACCATTAAAAAGAATGATGATGGTATCCACGATAAAATTCCTGCTTTCATGCGTTTCCAGTAGAAAACACACACAGCTCCACAAATATTAACCAGTCTCAATTTGTGTGAAGTTAAATACTCAATAAAGCAATCCTTTTACAAAATTAAACAAACGGAGTCCAAGTTCACCTGCTCTAGCTCAGGCGTTTCCTTGTTTTCTGTGGGCTCCTGTTGGCACTGTAAGCAAATCAGCCTTATTTTCCTTTGGCGGCTAGCATGCTAGCTACGAGGCGCTACCGTTCACAGTAAGTTACCCTCTTTAACCTTTAACTACCCTCGTCAAAAAAATACACCTGCACAAATTAACTCTAGCCGATAGCTGCCTGCGAGCACGAGGCTTGATAACTGCTCGTTAAGGATAAAATAAATGAATATGCTGACCCACTGACCACTGTTGTTGACATCACTGCTGCACGCTGTTCGCCACCCACTACGACGCGGTTTGTCAAACGAAAAAGGAGTGGACAAGTCGATAAAGTCCGGAAGCCTTGGCACATGCGCAGAACAACTAAAACGCTACCAAGCTAAATACGGTGCATTCAGGTGCAACGTCTTCTGAACAGACAAACGCGGTGGACGGGTTGGGCGAATACTTCAGAGATGAGAAACATGGAATATAGCTCCACATTTTAAAACATATATTTTCTTTTTTATAGTAGAATCGATGAGAAATACACCGAGAAAAAAACGCATGCTAGCAATAGAAAAACTACAACGATCAAACAAGTAGAAGGAGGATGGTGTGGAATGGGCAGGAATATGAACATTTCAACATTTAGATAAAAACATAATTAATTATGAAAAGTTTGAGTGAAAACCCATCGATAAATAACGTGTCATATTTTATTGTGGTTCACGGTGCCATATCATTTTTTTTTTGTTTGAAATAAGCACATATTATATCATCCAATTAATATAAACCTGAAAATATAAACCTGTTTTCTACTAGAGTTACCGGTGTCAGTGAAGGCAGCTAAGAACTAGCTCGCCTTACTAGCACTAACGTCATTGTTCCATCCCGAATTACTTGTCCGAGTTTATGATGCCACTGTATAGTACTGTACATGAGAAAAATTGATAAATACGAATAATGTAGCAATGGGCATAGACGCAGCATAATTACTGTGTATGCGACAATGAAAGTAAACTGTAAACTTTCTAATAACTATAGTGCTGTTTTACATATATTTTGATGTAGACAGATGTTACATGGGTATATATCATGTTTATTACACTCTCAAAACATAAGTCATTCATGAGGGCAACATTTGATTATTCAGAATGTAACAATTGCAGCTGTATCTGGCAAGTCTATAACCTATTTTACAATTATCCAAATTTCTACATAAATAGAAATAAAAAACATATAAAAATATGAATTCCCGTGGTGTGAAACATGCTGTTCACCTGAACATCAGTGAGTGTGTGTGCGTGTTGGCAGAGTGATAAGACCTGTGTAAAAAGTAAACAATAACAAAATGTAGTGATTTACAATTTTTCATTTCATCACGTTCAAAAAGTTTTGAGTTGGAATCAAGCAGGCCAGTTCAGCACCCCACTCTTCAACTGCGAAGGATGCAGTCTGTCATCGTCTTACTGAAATATACATGGCCTTCGCTGAAAAGACATGCTCTGGATGGGAGCTCATGTTGTTTTAAAATGTGTACATACCTTTCAGGACTGATGGCATCTTGAGGTTTTCCAAAAAGAATTTCAAATTTAGAATTGTCTGATTAACAAAAAGCCCATGAAATGATTTCCATGCCTGTTTTTAAAGCAGTGCTACCTGAGGGCTCAAAGATCATGGGTGTCTAATGCTGATATTCGCCTTTGTCCCTTGCACACAGAGACTACTCCAGATACTTCGAATCTTATGACGACTTTATGTACTGTAGCTGATGAGACATTCAGTCTTTATAAGTTTATGCTGAAGAACATTATTCTGAAAATGTTCCATGATTTCTTTGTGGAGTTTTTTGCAGGTTAGTCAACCTCTACCCACATACGTCTGAGAAACTCTTCCTCTCTAAGATGCTCATTTTATACCCAGTCATGTGACTGACCTGCTGCGAGTTAACCTATTGTGACAGTTTGTTCCTTCAGTTGTGGGTTCTGGGTTATATTGTGAACAAAATATTGGTTTATGAGATTTGCAGATCATTGCATTCTGCTTTTATTTACACAGCGTTCCAACTTTTTTGGAATAGGGGTTGTAAATATCTGAGCGATGAACACATCTCACGTTATATCCACATGAACATTTCTATTTGCACACAGTGGAGGTATAAATATGCCGTGTCACTCAGCTCTGTGCTATATTTAACAGAGCATCCATTGCTATTTCTGGTGGGTTTTTTAATCTGAAACAGTATCAGACACCTTGCAGGGGGGCATCTGGAGGTTTTCTGCTTTTAACTTCAAATCCATTATAATCTTTTTTTTTAAAGAGCAGTGAAGTCTGACAGTTTGACACTTAGTTTATTTATAAAATCAAATGGTGTAGACCTGGCTCAGTGAATTTCAAAATGCAGTGTGTAGGAAGAGATACAAAATAGTACAATAGTCAACCATCACTGACATTTCTATACAGGAAGATAACATTCTCTACATTTGAGCATTAATCTTTGAGGAAAAGATTTTTAAAAAAAAGAAAAAAAAAAGCTCCTTTCAGTAACACTACCTGATAAAGGGAGTGGGAGGGTTACGCCTCCCAGGGGACTGTGCCCAAAGTGGAGTGGAGCGACCCGTTGAAACATACAAGTATAGCAGGCGACGGCACGTCCCCAGTCTCGCAGGACATCGTTACACTGCGACAGCTCGAAAGTTAAAAAGGCACCACACAATACAAGTCACAAAGGAGATTCTGCCACACATTTGTAATGCTGAAACCGACAAACTTTAAGGCGGATGTCGTGTGCAAAAAACATCTTGAATATGTGTCACGCGTACTGTTCAGCGTCCGCTCTGGTGAAGTGTGCTTTGATTTCTACCTTTACATCTGACTTCTTTAAAAAATATCTGAAACATGTGAAAGATTTAAAGAATGATTGCATTATCACTATGTCGCTTGGTGTCACAGGCACATTCCAGGCTTCCAGGGAGTGAGGGGGGAGGGGAGGGGAGGGGAGGTGCTGGAGGAGGCCTCGCTGGGGATTTAGTTCCTGTAGCTTTTACGTCCCTCGCCCTCTTTGAGGAAGGTCCATATGAGGGTGTTTACGATATCGGGCTGGTCCTGCTGCAGCCAATGGCTGGCCCCGGAAATGATATTAAGACGGAAATGATTCCTAATGTAAAGGCGGCAGGCCTCGGCCATTTCCTGTTCCAAGAAGGCATCCCGCTCTCCCCACAGCAGCAGCACCGGTGACCTGACGTGGTTATGGCTCAGAGGGAGGGAGCTACGGAAAGAAAGGAGTGACATGAAAAGGCTTCAGTTCATGTTCGTCCCATATTCTTTTCATTGGCTCCTTGTTAAATCCAACATTTCATTTAAATCCTTCTCCATACATAGAAAATCCAGACTGATCAGGCCTCGTCATATCTCACACAACCTCACAATACCTTATTATCCTGACAAAGTACTTCTCTCTCAGACTGCACACAAAACTTTATTTATCCCAGCAAAATTAAACTATATTTAATGTAGCTAGGATAGGCTCCGGGCTCCTCACAACCACGATAAGGATAAGCGGAAGAGAATGGATGGATGGAGGGATTTAACATTGGAACAAAATCCTGTCCTATATTTTTGTGTTTGATATTGAAATGGAATGTCTGCACTTGTTTTTTAAGCAAACAGCACAACTTTTGTAAATCACCTGTAAAACTAACCCCACCTACGAGCGCTATTTGGAGATTACGCTCCAAACTACTTTGCCCGGTTTAGTAAATCTAACCCACAGTGCATTTTTCTATTTTTGTCATTTTCCAGCTTTTCTCACTCAGCTGAGCATGAAAAGTTTTAGACCAGATTTCAGATAGAGCCGCAGCACCTGGGTCTTAATTTAACATCCTGTTCTGTACTATCACAGTTGTTGAACATCACATGCAGTACGGCATGCTTCTGCTGAGATGTGCTCCAGTTTCCATCCTGTCTCAGACCAGAAAGCAGATATACATTTAACGGGATGCTTGAATATTGACTGTGCATTCACCTATTTTTGTGCCCTCTACATTTAGCTACGCTATCAACTAGCAGACAGACTAAGTGGGCACGGGTCAGTGAGATTTCTTTTACGTAAGCATATAAAAGCTACTCCGAGATAACTCATTGCTTGAGAAGGAAGCAGATGGTACGCTCAGCCATGCATGTATAGGTCACATGTCAAAACTGCATGCACTGAGATTTTCTTTGATCTCATTTATGCGGACCATTGTTTTCTAGTAAACATGTAGGAAAGATGTGAATGTGAATATGAGACGGTATTGTAGCACTGACAGAAGCAGAGGCTCGGTTCCCCCCTGTGTTCTGACAGTAGGTGGCGCTACTAAACTCAAATTAAACAACAAAAACCTTGTTTATCTTTGTGATCCAGGCCCTTCTTTAGATAAGCTGAGGCTTTGCAGTAAAGTAGTTACTAAAGGAGAAGAGAACGATGACAAACTGCAAAGTGCGTCTACATCATTAACAGCTCAGGAGCTGCATCGTTATCATGCACACATCTTTAAATGTCACTTATTGTCTGTTATCGTGACACCTCTACAGTTATCCTAGATCTTGGTCTTATTGCTTATGTATTTGTAAGTGTTTCTACTTTTTGAGGGTATAAATCTAGGATTGAGAGTATTGAAATGAACCATACAAAAGCTATTTTCTGCTATTTAGTGTCTTACAGTTTACTGCTAATTTATTTTGCAGCTGATATGACCGTGGCAGTCACAGCTGAGACCGTGGTGTCGAAACACTGGGCCTGTCCTTGGAGCTCTTCATGGAGCACTTTCTCTGAATGTTTAGAACTGAACCGTGCATACTGCCGAGCTTCAGTATTCCTATTTTAATGTAGGAGAGCAACAATTCCCCACCTGAAGACATTCCTGTAATAGTTGAGGGCTCCTGTTAGAGCTCCCGGTTGTGAGAGTGCATACAGGTAGGCTTCCAGGTCCTCTGCGGTGAGCCATCGGCCTTTCCTGCCGATCCCTGTGCTGCGGCTGGTGAACAAAGCCTTCAGAGCCTGCAGCAGAGACACAGCAGCAAACACTGAGTGAGATTTGCATGGCCAGTACATTCTGATCTAAACAGCATTTACTGAAGGACATTCATGTCGCTGTAACGCGAGTCAGAAAAGGTACTTCAGTGGTGAAATTAGCTCTGATGACCTTCAGTCACAGCTCTGGCTCTCTGACTCTGCTGGCTCAACAACACTGCATGCTGTGCACCAGTGCAGACATATGGCAGCATTCTTTTATTTAATTAGCAAAACTCTGACATACTGATGATACTAGATGATATAACACCACTGTCTTATAAATGCTTAAATAATTATAAAGTAAGGAATTTAAATAGAAACTTTTTAGTTTTTAGTTTTACAGTAACATTTTAGGAAGATACATTTATTCAGTAAAACATTTGGGACAAAGCCACAGCCAGCAGCTTACTATGCTGAAGGTTTGGATTAACATTAAACAAAAAAAAAACACCCAACAACATTTAAACACTAAACATCAAACACTTCATTAATAAATCTCTTGTGTCATCCAATTCACTTCAAACTTAGCATGCATGTCAATGGGGACTCACAATAAGCGGAGATTTGAGGTTGTTTGGATGAGTGTTTTCATATTTTGGCTACACTTTCATCTTTTCACCAATTTCCTGCATGTGTGGTGTGCAAGTATACTGTAGACATACTGAATTCTCAGCCTGTGGTGAAAACAGCAGGGAAATCTGGGCAGTTACAAAGAGGAAAGACTTTGTTTGAGGTGGTTGTGATTGTTTTAAACTAACAGCAACACACACACAGACACGGCAAGCTGTCTTCATTTCAGCACATCAGCATTTTCTGTGTGTGTCTGCTTTCACAACAATTGATTAGCTGCGTATGAGGTGTTTAGAAGTCTGTAAATTGTAGCTACAAAAAATAACCTGAGGCCCTGCTCTATGTGCCATGTGTTAATTAGCTGTTAAGTCTTTAATTTAGTGTGCATGCTAAGCTAAGCTAAGCTATGCTCCCGGCTGCTGCTTCATACTTAATGAACAGACATGAGAACAGTTGCAGCCTCACATCAATAATTAAGCACCAGAAATACCGACATAACAACCAGAATCATCTCTAAAACATGAAACACATATTCTGAATTTGTAGATCTTCTAACATGAAGACAAAATAATATTAACCACAACTACTTTTAGAAGAAGACAATAAAATTGAGAAAATAATAAATTAAATTATTAATTATTAACAATATTTTGAAAAATCTGGATTTAAAAAAAATAAAAAATCTATAATCTGTCCTGAAATTTGACCTGATGCAAACACCAAAAATAGATACTGTTTGTAATGTGTGCACAACCACACACACACATGCACACACGACCTTGACCTTGAAAGTCCACACACAACAGACCACCTTGAAATCATTGATGGAGAGCATGAGTTCCGGGAAGCGGGGCAGCTGGAAGAAAAAGTAATGGCTGGATTTCAGCAGCTGGCTCGGGTGACGCAGAGCATAATCTGGAGGAGAGGAAAGGAGAGGAGAGGAGAAGACAGGGGACATTTAGTTTCTCGACATAATTAAAGGGCAGGTTTCTTGTGGCCATGATAACGCAGTGCCTATCTGTCTGCACCATTTAAACCAGCTGTTCCAGCTTCATATTAACCTCCTCTAATTAGTGTCTCATCAACTTGCTCTTAACGCAGAGGAGGATTTGCCAGATGGATGCAAACATGCAATTGAAGTAATAACACTTCCTAATTATCATTAATAATTACAGTAATAACCCAAGAGTCAAACCAGAGCTTCTCTAATTAGTGTGGAGAATACTGGTTTTCCAGCACACCATCCTGAAATCATACCTGTGAACACAGACGGATGCGGACAGTTGAGAACAATGAGTTTTGTCACCATCTCGGGGTAGTGAATCGCAAACAGCCACGCTATGGTCCCTCCCCAGTCATGGCCAACGAGGCAACATCTGTTGTAACCTTGGAAGAAATGACCATCGGAAATTTTTTTTAATCGTCAATTAAAACATGAATGAAAGAAGCTGCAAGTAAATTCGAACATTAAAACTAAGCATCAATCTCTGTGGCTCAAAAGTGAAGCTAACATAGTGAGCAGCAGCGCAGAATTTAATGGTTTTGGTTGAAGCTATATACCGACTGCTTTCTTACATATTTCAGGATGTCAGCGGGGTACTGGATTTACCTGGAGCACGGTCTAACAACGTCTCTGCAGCATTATTTTACTATGTCCACATCATAATATATTTAGTACCATTTTGAGCTACATCACATTGTTGCATTGTTGGCAAATACAGTCATCTGTTTTGTCAGATGTGTTCATTCAAATCCAAAAAATCCCCAAAAATATAAACCAAAAATTCACGCAATGAAATTACATGGTGAGTGTAATTTCATAGCTCTGCTATGTTTATGGTATAGCTGTGTGTTGGCAAATACTATTTAAGCAGTTGGCCCTTTGGTTTGTAAAAAGTCCCTTATGGTTAAAAAAAAGAAGGGATAAAAAGCCCCAAATAAACACAGTGGGTGATGCCACAGGGTCTGTCCACTTTGGTACACTGATACAGTCCAGTGTGTAAAAAAAAAACAAAAAAACATGCCACTACCTGAAAATCACGGCTGACTTTCTCTCTCAGAGGACATTTACACTCATCAAAGGATGCATTTCATGACATTCAGCCAAATACTGACCAAAGTCAAGGCTTCAGTCTGATCACATTACTGTTGCAGTTGCTACAAACTAATCCCCTTACCTGAGGTCGCACCATTTACACCTACTAATATGGATAACCCCAGCAGGCCTCATCTCATCACTGATTTTGCACGTGCTACAGAGGAAGAGTCTATAATCTTAGACTGGGAACTACATCTGGAAAATAACAGAGCACCACGGTTCTTTCCGCTGTCCGCCTTTTGGCGTGTTAGCAGTTTACTGAAAACACTGAAATCTACTACCAACATGGTCGCTAGCATAACTTGTGTTCTGTGAATGCAGGCAGCAGGGTGGATCTCATGGGCTCTAAGAGTTGCTCACAAATTAGAGAACAGCAGTTATCATACAATCAGTGATTCCCTTCTTCCACTAAAATGACCATTAAGTGATTTGCACAGCAATGTGCATGAGTGAGTGCTTAGCTCCCCAAAACCTGTTAGGTAATTGAGCGGGACAGCCAGAACAATGTAACGAGCTGCAAAACATCATCCATAAAGCTTTTTAGAAAGCACTTTTCAACAGATGAATGCAAATGTTTCATAAGAAAACTTCAAAAATGTTGCTTGAAAATATTATAAACCATTATGTTGCCTGGACAAACTACAAATGTTTGAATACTTGTGGCTTTTTAAAAAGCTACAACATAAAAAAAATAAAAATCAATGGTCCAATTTAATTTGTGCAATGCGATAGGGTCACTCACAGAGCATTACAGACTGACTGCAGTTCCTTCCAGCATTTCAAAGATGCACAACCTTTCAGCTTAATGTTTTGATGTTACAGGCCACAGCTTGACTGTTGTGGTTGAGTTACACCTCTCATTGATTCAATTTATAGCCGCAACAGGCAGCTGCAGAAAGCTTTGTTTAATCCTTCCATTTTCCTGACCGCTTATCCAATCCTCAATTATCCAGCCTCTACCTGAAAGATAAAAGAACGTTTGAAACTATCTGTTAAGAGTAACGAAACACTAAACTGCTAAAGAGCCAGATATTTCCCATGAATGACTTTGATTTAGAATAATGAAAATGTAAATGTAACACATGATGTGATCACAAAGTTCACCAACTCCAGGTATTAAAAAAGGAAAGTGATCTGAAAATGACAGTGGGGCTGGTGAAGCTATATCACTGCCGAGGAAACAGCCAAGACGCTGGGCAAATTTAAAATTAGGCATGGTTTTTCATTTATATGGTTTGGGTTGCAAGATTTTATGATCACATCTCATTTGTTTACCTCAGAACATTTTCACCAAATCAAGTTTTACGACAACATTTACGCCTTGTTCTGTCACATTTAACTGATCATTAGTTACTTGCTGAGTCCTGGAAATTTTGACATTGCTACAAGGAAACGTAAATGAACAAGAACAAGAGTGTCAGATAATCAGAGAGGTTGTAAGCAGAGAGATTATTTGAAGCACTATAATTTAAGTTCAAAGTGCATTTGAAATCATAAATGCTGCTAACAGTTCCTCTGCCTTTCATGTATCTTCCATTTTTGTTTGGCTACCGTGGAGGAGTGCAACCGACTGGCCGCTCAGGTTTCATGCCCACGTTTTGGTTCATTTTAGCCGTGTGTCTGTGTCTCCAGATCTACAGAACTCCAACAGTAAAATGTTGCTGTAATAAACCAGAAATGTTCTGTAATAGCAAAATGAGTGAAGAAAGCACCTCAAAGACTATGCAGAAAAATCAAGACATGACCTTTTCGGCTTCCTTCTAATTGACACTGAAACAGCCGTGTCAACACATTTAGATGTGAGGTGGCAGGTGTGAAGGAGAAAGAAAGAGCTCATGTCCACTGAACACAATCTTCAGTGACACTTCAGGGCTAAGATAGATTACCTAAGCCGTGCTAAAATGACAGGAAAAACACTGTGACACGTTGGCCAGTTAAAGAGCAAAAACTGTCATTCTGGCCAGATCACCATTAGCTGGTATGTGCACACCACCTCAGGCTAGCTCCCTGCCAGTGTTAGCACACAGTCAGCAGGCTTTGGGCTCTGTATCTGCAGTGTCCCATGTTCACTTAGAATGAGTCACAGGAAGTTTGTCATGCCGTGCTGCAGGCCTGAAGGCTGTTCACGGCGTAACACTGATAAACAAGTTTATTTTTGACCCAAGTAGCTGTCAAACACTGTCCGCTCCTCGGACTGATTCTGAGATTACAGGCACACAGATCTCCCGTGTTTCCTCACCTAAGTACTCCACAATATCTTTGACATCAGTGACCAGGTATTCAAAGCGGTAACTCTCAGTGGAGAGCGGCAGGTCGGACTCCCCGTAGCCCCTCATGTCGATGGCCACCACACGAAATTCACTCTTAAACTCACGCAGCTGGTAACGCCAGGAAAACCTGAGGCACAGACACATTTGACAAAGATTATTTGACAAGACAATGCAGGTTAATGCCCGTTTCTCATGAAAAAGGGATTATTTTTTCATTTAAAAGAACTTATTGCATTAGTAGGTAAAAACAAAATCTTAGATATGTAACAAATTATCAAAAGCTTTTGAAATTCATCTAAAATCTAGACTTTAAACCATCAAAGAAACCTGTTTTTAACAGGCCAGTATTAAATGTATTTAAATGCTTGAAGATAGCGTGTCATTTACACAGCTAAGGAGCAACAAAGTAATTTTTGGCCAAAACACTTTATGAACTCTTTCTACAATCTTACTTTTGCTCAAACATTCATTCAGTTTCTACTACAGTGGCTTTAAAGCCCATTCTCCTCTTTAAGGGGAGAGGGTCTCATTTCATAATGTAGTCAGACATCAACATAGCACATCAACACAGGGCAGTTGAGGTGCTTCAAGCACCAGACTAGCATGCCTCCTTAATACCTGGAGATGTTTTAGGCATGTCCCACTAGGAGAACACCCCAGGGCAGAGAGATTATGTCTCTTATCTGGCTTAAGAATGCTTTGTGTCCCCCTTAAAGAGGTGGCCAAGAAGAGTGAGATCTGAGTATCTTTAACAGAGACCCAAATAAGGTACAGAAAATAGACGGACATATGGATAATTTGCATAATAAATGCAAGCTGAATCTGTGTGTTTTTCACGATGCCAGCAACTTCCCTTGTTTTCAGCACTTGCATCTCTTCTTAAGATTATCATGAGAGCGAGAGATGAAGAAGATAAATACATAACATAACAAAGTGTCTGTTTTCTGTGGTCACGTATGGCATTTATCCATCGTGCCTCTTGATGAATGACTTTTGCTTATGACACACCTGTACTTCCTCACTCCTATCTCCTCCATAAGTTTTCTTTCTCCTTCAGGTGCAATTAAGGAAACTGATAGTTGATGGAATATAATTTCCAGGCCACAGAATTTGAGGAAATGCAAGGAAGGATAAGTTAACAAAATGGAAAGCCTCTTGTTTGTCTTTTTATCTCCAGTCCCAGAGTCTATGACACAGACTTTTTCTCTTAAACATCTGGAGTCTCTGAGTCCAAACAGCACATTACACAAGTGTGTTCACAGGCCAAATAGTTTCCCTTGTGATTACGATTCTTACAAACCAACTTTGTAAACTCTGTTTTAGAAACTAGCACTCAGCTTTCTTTCCAGCTGAGTGAAGGTCACCTCTGGATAATAGAAGCTGTTTTAGATTCTAATCCGCCCACTGATAATGTGGACTGGGATGACTTCCTAATTGAAGATCTTGTCAGCCCCCCTCCTCCTTGTCCTCTTCCTCCTCAGCCGAGTAACGGGGGAAAAGCAAAATGCAGAGCCCTGCCTGTGATTCTGATGAGTCAGGATAAGATCCCGGCTCTGAACCCTCAGATCTTTGAATATAGAAGAGGGCTGAAGGAAAATAAGCCCCTTGCAGCCCCCCCCTCTCCTGAACACAAAGTCTCATCTTTATTATTTCTGTAAGGGAATTAACACATTTTAAAAAGTATTCTTTCCAAGCACCGCTGTACAGTTCATCGTTCCTGTGAAGGATATGTCAAGTGAAGCAGAAAGAACTCCCATCTACCGTTAATTAATCCCTGTCCTGTCTGCAGCTTAGATAGCATGCTAGAGATATGGACAGGCTTACAGTTCTTGACAAGCTCTTTGGCCCTGATTCAGGCGCTACACTCAACATCATTTTTCATTTCATATCAGGAGGAAGAGAGCTTGAATGCTCTGGACCCCTTTCCCCCGATGGCAAATCAAGTCTGTGAATGAGGACTCCTCTCTGCTGGCTCGAATTTGTTTTTGCAGGCCCACAGCCAGATCGCAGAGATTTAACACTGCTGCTGAGCAAGGGAGGAATCCTCATATAGGAAATTTTAGAGAGATGACCAATGCGGCAAACACCAAATACAACTGCACAACACAACATCTTACAGCCTGGTTTAGAGATGAGCACAGAAAAGCTTTTATTGTTCCTCTGACCCTGATTTCCCTCTGACCTACCAGAACTCAGGGAAGCCGTGCAGAAACAACATGAGGGGCTTTCCTCTCTCACCAGCAGCAACATAGTGGAACCTGAGGCCGGACTCCTGCACAGAAACAACACACACAAAGACACATTTGCACATGAACACTTTAGCCGTCACTTTTATCCAAAGCCGTTTAGTGAACACAACAGAACAAGTCGGCGCTCCTAAGTGACTGTTGAGCTGCAGGGAAAATTACTACGGGGAAACAAGACAGGAATAGCTCGTTTTCTTTTGAGTCATTAAATAAGAATCAGTGTATCACAAGCTTGTAATATTATGCTTACTGGACCTGAAACACTCTTGTGAATCTGTTTCTGCAGAATACTAAGTGCTCTAACAAACTTAAAGAATCCTGCAGGAAATGTTTGCAGACATTTAAATGTACATGTGTAATTTCTTACGCTCACATGTAATCTTCCTGAAGAATCTACAGTGTTTTAATATACAAATGTTTCATTTTGAAAGTTTAAAGAGAAGACAAGCAGTGTCCCCAATATGTCAAGCTAAAGGCTCATGAAAGATAAATAAAACTATGCAGAAGACGCCTTCAATGTTTCCATCTTATGGCCGAAAGTGTGAGTTCCTGATGGAGAAAGTCAGAGTAGAAAAGAAGAACAAGTTAATATAAACGCCTGTGTTTAAATAGTTTGAACTTCATTAGATTGAACAGAAATGCCTCAGAAATGTTGGAATTGTTTTTGCTCTTCTTTCTCATATATTACTCTTAATTAAACGTTTTGCGGTTCTGAGAAAGAAAGTAACAAATACTTTAAACGTGCATTACAAGCTTGAGATTATAGAAGCATCTCAACGCAAGGCAACCAGGTGAATTCAAAAACAGGAAAACCGGGATTAGACATCTGCAATAAACTGGTGACCTGTTCTGGGCGTAACCTTCTTCTCGCCCTACAGCAGCTGGAATAGACAGCATTAAACAGAAACAAAGAGGAAAGCTGCACATTAGCGGGCTGACACAGTAAGTCCCCTACTTTACTGTAAAGTCCTTAATGCACCTCAAGCTTCAGGTTCCTGCATTACATTTGCGTAAGCTACATGCAGGACTGTGATTCCAGTTTTGACATCACAAAAATCCTGCTTGTACAGACGTGTCTCTAACAGACATTTAAGCTGGGCACTATTCTAGAGTCAAAGTCAGCTGATAAAGGAATTGATTCTGCTTGATAAAGTTCAATAGTTCAAGTGAAATAATAATAAGATAAAAGTGTTTCTGTTTTTAGGCAGTGGGGGAGGGCAGATTAAGTTCCTCTTTAGCAAAACTCAGCATTGTAACAAAAAACGTCAGGGTCAGTTTTACTGTGCTTGCTCTGCTTGGTTTGGAGGCTTTGCAGCTAAACTTAGGATCAAATTGCAGGTGATGCAAAATAACATCCGCAGTAATGAGTACACTGCATACATTATATTATAAAATAAGGGTATCAGACGGGTACTTGTACATTGAATGATTTTGTTCTAATGCATATGGTTTTATAATTCTGTTGATGAATTTTATGTCACATGTTGAAATGAAATGGGTGTTATCTCACTTCAAAATGCTATTGCTTGGACTAGAGTCTATTATAAAACAAATCAAATACAAAGAAGGCAATATTATTGGGTTATTTGAAGAGAAAGAAAATCCCCCCCAATTCCCACCATGAGGCGTTATTAGGTGTCAGATAGAAAAGCTTCTCTGTTTTTATTTAGTGGGGATTAGGTGCTTTGGGGGATCTGAGGCTCTTTCTCTGAATATATCAGAAAACCACAGTCTCTGCAAATTTAGCAAATATTGGGATAGATTTCTGAGCGCTGTGCTTTTTGGATGGTCAGCAGGATTTGTGCTGATCTTTCCAATGTGTTTAACTCTGAGTGCGTGTACAAGTTTCCTTTGTGTGAGCAGGATAGTTATAAATATTAATCTTTCTGTTGACGTTGTCAGTGAGAGCAGAATTGCAGGTTTTCCCCTCTTCATTTTGAATTTTACTTGCTATATTTAGCCTCTCATTGTGACATGGTGGGACAGTGGTTAGCACTGTCACATCACAATAAATCCTCCAGACGGCAGAGCGTTTCTGTTTAGAGTTTGCATATTTTCCCCGTGTCTGATAGTACCGTCTGGATATTCCGACTTCTTCCCACAGTTCAACGTCATGAATTTTAGGTTAAGTGGTGATTCCAAATTGTCCATAGGTTTAAATTAGAGTGTGAAAGGTTGTCTGTCTCTCTGTATCAGCCCTGTGACAGACTAGCGGCATGTCCCGGGTGCACCCTGCCTCCTGCCCTATAAAAGCTGGGTAAGGCTCCAGCACAACCCTGAATTTGATAGGTGGAAACAATGGATGGGACGGATGAATGGAGTTATTTAAGAATGGATATTTAGTTGTTCATCCCAATTCATTTTAATACTTGATAAAAAAATTTACTTGATTTAATTTGAAATTTTATGGTTCTGTAAAGTAATCTGCTTACATAGACATATATTTGCAGTACCTTTTTCTTTCTTGTATGGTTACGCGTCAGCAGATTCATTCTGTTCACTTTAATTATTTTTCCTGCACCATTTTCAACCAAACCCAAGTCAACTTATGCCTGATTCCTTCATACACTGTGCTCACTGCAGATCTGATTCATTTGCTTGTGGAAAAACTTTGATTTATGACTAAGAAGCACACGCTTTAACAGGCACAGATGAGTGTTTTTCTTTGCCTCTCTGCATTTATATGTGGAAATGTTTCTTTTGACTGCAGTGCATCTATCTGGTAGAAGTCAAGCGTGGATTAAGATTTTGCATTCAGAAAAACTGTAATTTCATTTTAAACACATTGTTACTGTCCAACAGATCATGAAGTAGATCAGAATGCTTCTTAGATTAATGCATTAGTAATGACAATCCCATAATATAAGAATGACAGGTACAGGCTGCTATACTTGTCATACTTTAAGTGCATCTTGTGTTGATAGTCATTCCGAAGTCAAAGACGTGAATAATTCTTCCACCCCTCACATCCTGACATGCTTTGGTATTTTAATTACATAATCCTGAACACATACTGTAGGTTGGTAGTTAGAGGCTGGCAGCCCGCTGCATGCAGAGGATGTGAGGCGGAGGAGCTGTTCTTTCAGCACCACCTGAGCTCCGCGCCAGCAAGCCTTGCCTCTACAAAAACACCAAAAACAAATAAATAAAAATGCATCACAAAAACAAACAGACGCCTCGTGGTTATGCTCAAACGTCGGGCCCCGTTTGGATTTTCACGACGCGACAC
>VURO01046858.1:0-22636 GCA_015108175.1 Pelvicachromis taeniatus | reverse complement strand
CCCAAGCAGAGAAGCCCAGACCTCCCTCTCCCCAGCCACCTCCTCCAGCTCAAGGTGTTCCCAGGCCAGCCGAGAGATATAATCTCTCCAGCGTGTCCTGGGTCTGCCCCGGGGCCTCCTCCCGGATGGCCGAACTTCTCACCCTTACTTCTAATCCATTTATGATAAATTGTGTAGAATCACTGTCACTACTACCAGCCTTCCTAGAGGTCACCCTTTGACAAACCCCCTCAAACAATTTTTATTACAGATTTCCTGCAGACGTGAAAACGTATTTCTACGAATGCCATGCATGGACTGGAACACAAAAATGACAGGCAAGCCATTTACCTTCATACAAGCAGTCCCTGTGTCTGTTGTTCAGTGACAGGGAGTGGAAAAAGTATGCACACTTTTTTTTCAAGCAGATCCTGTATTGGTCTCTTGACCTGGTGAATGTCCCCAGTAAAGAGAGGCGTTGTTGCCTTCAGACAGCTCTTAGCCTTTAACACACACCTTCATAATAGCATACGTGTCTGTGATTTTCCATTTGGAAAATTGCTCGCTCTGTCTTTGGCTTTGCTTAAGACAGAGCGAGCTCGAGAGAACGATACAGTGACCTACTGTAGGTGCACTGTGATTGCCCAGCTTTGTGAACTCAAACACGTGCCAAGGTATACAGGTGAGCGTTAAGGTAATCTTGTCGTCTTCCAGTAATGTGACAACACTTAAGCATTGTGCGGTGTATGGTAGGTGCCAGTGCTTTGTGCTTAACTCAGCAAAACCAATGCTTGATGCCTGAATTTAGTATTTTTGTCAGAGCAGAGCCCAGACCTCTGCACAGCAGCTGACAGACTACAAAATCCCAGCTTCACACATTTATCCTCTGTTGACAGATGTCATTGTCTTTAGCTTTGTCCTTGTAGATTGGATGTGGGGTCTTCTCTGTCCTTTGGCCTCTTAGCAACAGTTTAATCTCAGGAGCAGCTGCCCTCATCAATGACGGTATAACGTGCACTCCTAATCACCTTAATTTCACTGTTGGAGGTTAGATTTCCAGCCTGCTGCAGGAAATTGACACCAGTAATGTCATGACTTCATATTATGCAAACAAAAATTGGAACCTTAACATCTAGCATTATTGCGTATTAACGGCCACGTTATCACATCACACAGAGGCATCAGAAAACCTCTGTGACACTGCGGGCTGCATACACAGGGATCACTGCAGGGCTGAAGCCATGTCATTCTGAGTCTCTGGCTGAAGGTGTGGTGTGCAAAGACTGCATTCAGTGTTTGGTGCTGGACGGGTGACAGTTGGGGTCAGAGGTTCATTTTCCCCTTTGGCTCCTTCCTTCTTTTGCTCGCTGGCTTTCAGAGGCTGAAAGAAGACGCGGAAGCACAGAGGCATCTGGCATCAGAAGCACAAGCAGCCCTTCCCACCACATCCTGGACTGTGGCAGCCAGAAGAGAGAAACAAGGTGCACACTGTGAACTAAATACAAACTGAGAGGGGTGTTCAGGATACCCCTTTGGTGGGTGTGTCCCCACAGAGAAGTTCACTGTGAAGAGAAAAAGGAGAGAAGATGGAGGAGGGGAGATGTGCTGCAATTATAGGTTTTCACAGTACAAAACAATGTTAATCAGTAACACTGGACCAGCATCTGTTGGTGGAGCTAAATAAAGATTGTGTTTCTGAAGTGCCAGATGCTCTCACACTGACATCAGAGCACGATGCATTTTTCAGCGCACACATTAGCTCATACAAACTAAATTGTACTTCATATGATGTTTCTGGGGTGTAGCATATGTTTAGATGAATGTCATCTATGTTTAAACAACGTGTGGTTACTGCAGCAGGTCTAAAGTCATCACTTCCTTCTAAATAGAAGTACTGAAACAGGAACACATCTCTTAAGAGGGGTTCAGGAGTTGGTCTAAAAGTGCAAGCAGATATTTAAATGGTCAGGATGGGAAAGGTGCCAAGGTGCAGTTTTATTAGTATCCTAGCACTTCATTTTTTTTTTTAATTGTTTTTGGATTGTTTTTCATTACCTCCACAGATGTTCTTGGTAGCGTTTACGTGTGTGTGTGTGTCATTCTGTTAAAATGATAGTTTACCCCTAAAAATTTGTAAGGGTGTAGAGCGCAGTCATGTTAAAACATTCAAATTTGGCTTATATCCACCAAGGTCTTCAAGGTCAGCTTAATGATTTATTGATCAAAAAATGACAAAAAGTCTTAAAACTTAAACTATAATTCTTACAAGTGTGATGTTTGTTGTCAACATAGAGAAAGTACTGCATAAAGACTTAAAGTATACAATATATCTTCCATTAGTAGCCTGTCTCTTTTAAATGCCAGTTTCTAATAAACGCCAGTTTGAAACCATGTCACGACAAATAAACGCCGGTCTCCAATAGTAGCTGGGCGACCTTTGACCCGGAAGTCCCTCAGTGCTGTCTTCTTCTTCTTTTTTTAAATTTTATTAGCGGTTGGCAAACAACTGAATGGTGCATTACCGCCACCAACTGGTATGGAGTGTGACTGGAACGTGGCTCAAAAAAAAAAAAACCCTCTGCCCTGTAGTCGGTCCTCCAGCCTCTCATCACTCCGCCAGCTGTTTCCAATCAGCCATCATCTATGACCAGCGGCATTTAAGCTGGATGCAGCTACCATCAAAGTGGGATTATTACACTGAACTGGAACTGTCAGCTAGCGAACCTGCTAGCTGTGATTTTCTAGTCTTTTACTTCCTCTTGAGGAGAGTCGGGCGGAGAGAAGTTTTGGGGAGCACCACTTGTGCACTGGGCTACCACAGACAAGGAGACACTCGGGACCAAAGGAGGAGCATAATTGGGGACTGCTTTATTTGTGAACTGTTGGGATGCGTTTTGGAGCACTGTAAATAAACGTCTTTTCACCTCAGTCTAAAAACCGTGCCTGGGTCCTTTTTCCCTCTCATTTCCGTAACAATTCTGTCTGAGAAGGGAATAAGAGACGGTCTCCAATAACCGTCGGTCTCTTTTAAACGCCGGGCCGGCCGGATAATTTTTTGAATAAACGCCCAGGCTACAATTGGAAGATATACAGTAATCACGTTTAAGCTTTCATCTTTCCTTCAAGTCAACATATTGATCTGAATGTCTATTTCAAAATATGCTTCTTAATGCAATTGTTTTTATTGGCAACATTTAGGAAATTATGCTTTTATATGAGGATTCTAAATATCATATTAAAGTTTTCATCCAAATATCACGTCACATTTGACCTCTGACCTCACTTTTACATTTAGCATCTGCCTTTCTTTCAAGTTGACCCCATAATGTGTTGTATCCATCATGAAAGTATTGTCAAGAGAAAGAGAATGAGCCCCCTAGCTAGAAATATACTACAGTGTAACATTACAGTTTATAATAAAGTCAAGTTATTCATGTACAGTTATTACAAGTCAGTATCTATTGTCCAGTAAATACACCTACATTATCTTTATATACTAAATACAATAAAAATTTCCTTAAATGTACATATTGACCAAACACTTCATGTTAGGTGCCTGTTGATAACGGACAAGGGTTAATATATTTGTTATTTATATTTTTCAGAAAATTATTAATAATAATAATATATCGCAATTTTAATGCTAATTCTGGGCTGTTGCCCAACAGAAAAGCTTCAGTCATTAATTCCTGTTTGGCATTCATACAATATATATATTTTTGAAAATGCACAAGATGGCGTTTGGAATTGTTCAGCACTGTTTTCCTCTCGGTGGGGGCTTTAAGATAGCTTTATGAAGCCACTCTGAAAATTACTGCCACTGAAAACCCACTGAACCTTTCCGAGTTGCCTCAAATTTCCACCCAAAACCTCTATCTTCTTAGTTGTTAAGCAGTAGATAGGATTACAGCTGCAGTCATTTGGACAGTTAGTAGTGCGGTATTAGTGACTGTGTTTAAGCTGGATTTAAAATGAACTGACCGGTCATCCCTGCTCGTGTGTCACTGCAGTGTCTACTAAAAGCAGAGGAGAGCAGGGATTTTGAAGAGGACAGAAAGAATTCATGCATAGGCATCGAAATTCAGGCCATGGAGCTGACGCTGAAGGCTTTCACTCTGAAGGTGGTGAATATTCCATGGAGGAATAATAACCTGACCTCCCTGCATACAGACCCTCCTCTGTCCGAACAAGGACAGACCATCATTGGAGTCTATCTGTTAGTGCTGGGTAAGTTAACCACCACATGCTGGAATGCAGTGTTTATTTTTTGTATAATTTGTGTGTTGTTTGTAGATGAACTATGTTTACTTGGATTGTACATTATGCTACTGAAAAAGCCTGTGTCACTATTGCTTAATATACTGTATTTCCTCTTGTTTTCAGACAATCCATAAATCTGAACTAGTTTGGTGCTTTTATATTCCTGCATTTGCATGACAGAGTCACACATTATCCAAATGTCAAGAACAAAACTGGCTCTTGTTCCTCTTGTTTCCAAAGGCCAGTCCACAGCTGACACCCACAGTTTGGTTTGGGCCGCCTTTTGGACCGTGCCAGCTAAGATAGTCGAGAGATTTTGTGTAACACAGAGTCTGAGATATAAAAAGAAAGGGATCGTCTTGGCTTGTTATCTGACTATAGAGTAAAAGGGTTTAAGTCTGAGCTTCACAGGTTATTCACACTATTGGAGTCACTGCAGGATGAGGTCCAGAACTAACAGCAATGACACATATGTACATGAACCATACCATATAGTACCATATAGTACTGTACTATTATAGATGATACAATATGATAAAATATAATAAAATAAAACACCATACAATACTATATGCTACCATAAGATTTTGTATCCTATACTATCTGGTTAATTAGGTGTCCCCTGAATATTCTGTGTGCTTCCCTCCCTGCAGGATGGCTATCCTGGTTTGGAAACAGTTTAGTGATGTTTGTCCTGTACAGGCAGCGGGCCACACTTCAATCAACCGATTTGCTCACCTTAAACCTCGCAATCTCTGATGCCAGCATTTCAGTATTCGGCTACTCCCGGGGAATCCTAGAAATATTCAATATCTTCAAGGATGACGGGTATTTGATCACCTGGATCTGGACCTGCCAGGTAAAAGCCAAACTACAACAAGATATTTAAAAATTGAGATTTGCAACAGCAAGTCTTATCGCAGGGGTGTTTGTCTGATATGTCAGGAAAGCTATGACTGTGCAGAGGCGCCATTAGAACATCCATGTGTAACTACTGTCTTTGGCCAGTCCCTAATTAATAAAGTACATTAAAAGAATCTGTGGAAGTGTAACAGGAAGGCGTGTGTGCATGTGGGTGCGTGTACGTGCAAGGGATTATTCTAGTAGACATGTGGGCTAGAGGTTAAATCGTGATAAGATTACTATTGTCGAGGCCTTTCTTCTAGCAGTATGGCACTTTGGTGGATATTTGTTAAATATCACGCAGCATCTTATATTACATTTAACTGTTCATTTCTGTGTTTTTCTCCTCCTAAAGCCTCGGCTTGAAAAGAAATATTTGTCATACTTCAGCTTGGAATTCATCCAGGATATTTTTCTTGCTCGAAGCTAGCCGTGGTAGAAATTGTGATTTCCGTGCTGCAGTGACTGAACTCTCCGAGGAGTCGTACAAAAACAAGCCGGTGTAACCAGAATATTTTTTAGTCTCAAAAATGTAAACCTTCAAAATCTGAGTGAAAGCGATACTGTAAATCAAGCTCTGCTGCTCTTAGGCTTCCCTACAGCCAGAGAGATGATCTCATCTCTCAGTCATCCAATCTCTGGTGAAAGAGAAATATTGGGAAGGGAAGTACCCCCACCTCTATTATTTCACCTTCCCCCAAAAGAAGTGGGCTAAGGCAGGGAGCCTCAGACGTAAATAAAGGAATCAGGTGAGAAGAAGAAGTGAAAGGAAATAGGGGAGAAAAGGAATAGAAAGGTGAAGGAGACAGGCATGTGAGAAGCACATTACTGCATTGAGCGTGATGGGACATGAACGAGCTGCAAGCTGGGCCTCATCCCTGTGTTTCACACTTGGTGGGACAGGACGTTATTAAATATGAAAGAGCCTCGCAGGATCATGTGACATTAGAGAAGGAAAATTCAGAGGGACAAATGATGTGGCAGTGTAAAAGGTCTATGAGACCTGATGTTTTTTTCTGTTATCTGATCATTTACATCACCTTCTTGAGAGGCAAGAACCACTATTTTTATTGCACCTGGTCCTGAATTTTTATAATAACTAAAATTACACATAAGATTAACGCTTAATAAAAACCACAATAATGTTAGTAAGACAGTTTTATGCCAAATGAGGGTGAAAAAAAAAACGTGATGCTTGGAAGTAATAGGATAAGGAAGATCAAGAAAGTAATTAGTAAGAGACCTCAACTGATCCCCGTCACCTGGAAATGGCACAGCATGGATCTGGGTGTTACACAGTTGGAGCCAGACTGAAACACAGTAGCATAATTTCCTTTAAGAAGAGCTGCGATTAAAAGATTCCCAAACAATGGGCTGACTGCAACAAAGCTCAGTGTGTTGCCATATTTGACACAGATAACATTTTCCTGTGATATAAGTTAATATCTGTAAATTAGCAGACGTAGTATAAACATTTTCCCCTTGTTGAGCCTGTACAGCTTACATCAGAGGAAAGGCTCTGTGTCTGGAACATTGACCAAAAGGGAGGAAGAGCTCTTTATCTGTAGCATCTCTATCTGATAAAATCTAAAGCAACCTTGGCAGACAAAGGTCTGACATTAAACGGGCACTGGCTCTCTGCCCCGAGGCGTCACTGACCACTCACAGATAAAGACATCAGGAATCACCAGTCCATCTTTCTCTCTCTCTCCTTCCAGGTGGACGGCTTCTTCACGCTGCTCTTCGGCCTCGCCAGCATCAACACCTTGACCGTGATCAGCATCACCAGATACATAAAGGGATGCCATCCAAACAAAGGTTTTCAGCTTTGACCCAGCCTTTTGGCCTTTCTCACATTCCAGCAGCAGTCTCTTATCTGACAGGAGAGTGTGGTGTTTTTCAGTGCTAATGAAAGCTCATTACAAGCTTCAGCTGTGGAAATAATGACCACTTGTGTCCCGCAGGTTCATTTTTATTTCTCAAAGACATTATTAACTTATGTTGAAGTGATATTTGCTATTTTGGGGATTGCAACTGATGTTAAATAATGCCTTAATTATGCTGGAAATTTAGTTGAGAAACTGCCTCTGCTGTCAAGGGACAAAGGATTTTATTGTTTGTGGCCGCTCATGTTAACCTGAGTGTTTTTACATTTGCCGTTAAACTATGGACATTAGCTGTAAATGTGGTGCGACACCAGCTGCGTTTGCTAAAACCTTCGCTCTGATACTAAATCTAAATCTGAAAAAAAAATATGCTGCATGTGTTTTTTGGTGCAAACGAGTTAGGAGAGTAAAAATATGCAGGTAAACCTGTGCAGACAATCAGCAAAATACAGCTCAGTATTAAAATCACTGAAATCCTTGAAAAGTGCTCTGCACGTATAATATGGGATATTTAAATGAGATGTTTGCTCATTGCCTGGAAATAGAACAAAATATTATTTTCTTCTCTTGAACACTTTATCAACAGAGGCCCTTTTCAGTCGCAGATGTCTGCAAAGGCTGTTAATAAAGAAAAGACTTCATTGTTCAACAAACATTCATAGCAAGTCAAGAATTCTGCATCATAGGGCTGCTAACTTTTTCTGTTGCCAAAATCATAACCTTTGAACTGTTTCAGGCTGTACTCATGTTACTTGCCCTTGCTCTGTCTTCTTGCAGCTCATTGTATCAGCATCAACACGATTGCTGTGTCACTAATCTGCATTTGGACTGGAGGGATTTTTTGGTCTGTTGCTCCACTCCTGGGCTGGGGCAGCTACACAGGTTTGTTTTATACATCAGACTAACAGTGCTTCTTACAATATGACAGCAGAGCCGTGATCTGATCTTGTATTTCGTGTTTCTTAGATCGAGGTTATGGAACATGTGAAGTGGACTGGTCCAAAGCCAATTACTCCACTATTTACAAGTCATACATCATATCCATCCTCATCTTCTGCTTTTTCATCCCGGTGATGATCATGCTCTTCTCCTACATCTCCATTATCAATACAGTGAAAACCACTAATGCCATGTCAGCTGACGGTTACCTCACTGCCCGCCAAAGGAAGATGGAGCGGGACGTCACAAGGGTAGGACAAAAGGAAAATAGTTGAGTCTAGTTGTGGAGGTTTTATTGCAAAGACTTGATTAGAAATGTAAAACGGGACTCTTAAAAGGTCTACTTAAAAGTGCCCGCTCGGTCATAAACCTCCTCTCACGTTACTCAAGTGCTGACAATTGTTTCCTTATGTCTCTTTCTAGATTTCCATTGTAATCTGCACTGCTTTCATCCTCGCCTGGTCGCCATATGCAGTGGTGTCTATGTGGTCAGCCTGGGGCTTCCATGTGCCAAGCACAACCAGTATCATCACCCGCCTCTTTGCCAAGTCTGCCAGCTTCTACAACCCGCTCATCTACCTCGGCATGAGTTCCAAGTTCCGCAAGGACATTTTGGTACTTCTGCCGTGCGCACAAGAGCACAGCGAGGTGGTGTACTTGCAAAACATCACGCCCAAACCTGAGGCCCCACCCCCGCCTGAATCACTTCCTGCCCAGAAGCTGGA
Source organism: Pelvicachromis taeniatus (assembly GCA_015108175.1). Taxonomy (NCBI): domain Eukaryota; kingdom Metazoa; phylum Chordata; class Actinopteri; order Cichliformes; family Cichlidae; genus Pelvicachromis; species Pelvicachromis taeniatus. Next base: position 13,944 of record VURO01046858.1, on the reverse strand, counting down.
ATTGAAAAATGTACCTACAGAGCTGAACCAATATGAGCATGACAGCGACTCGGGGGTCAACAGCCCTCCTCAGACTCCTCCGTCTGACACACAGGTCTTCCACATCGATGTGCCCTCTTACACTGAAACATCAGAGTACTGGTGTGACAGGCTCTGAAGACTCTATCCATTTCACCTCAACCAATACTTGAATTCCATGGGGAGACTGGGAGTATTTTTTCATGTTATGGTCTTATCCATATTAATAAACTGTACGTGCAACCAATATTAATAAATTATTTTAAGTTTCATCCCTTTCATGCTGCAAAGAGTATTTATTGTTAGGAGTGTTTTAACAATCACTCAAACTCAAACTGGAACAATGCATGTGTTTTTCTTAAAAGATGCCCAGATGATGAAATCTGCAGTCAGTAAAACAGCGAGACAAGCGATGCACGATAACATCTGGAAACACTGAAGTGTCCTTAACTCAACTGAAGCATGTGATGGCACAGTATTCTACTATTTCCCCTGTGTCCCCCGAGGGCATCTTTACCCTCAGATCTACCTTATATCCCACAGTCCACACTCTGTTGAGAAACAACTTTTTTTTCTCAGTGTGTTTACACATCACTCTATCATGTAAAAGCAGGTTAGAAGAAATGGTTTTATTAAAGGGGCCGATTCATTCTCATTTCCAACTCCAAATTCTCTACTAGAGTGGCTTTACGTGCTTTATTATCTCATCCTCAGCCTTGCTACATCCCCTGAATCACCCACTGTCTAAGCTTATTTAGTGCATCTCTCTTTAAGACCACTCTCCTCTTAACCCAGTGTTTTTCTGATTTGCTGCCCCTGGCAGACAAAAGACTTGAACAGCAGATGGATTAAGCTGCTTTCCTTACAGCCAGAGAACCATAGGAGCTGTGGGTAGAAAAAACTGTATGAAAACGCTTGAATTTAAAAAATAATAATAATAAAATTGAATATAAAATAATATAAGCATCCACTGCTGTAACAGTACATGCATGACAGCAAATAAGGTAAAGGTAAAATATCCAATTAATGGAAAGAGGAGCGTTTTGTTTTGTTTTTTTGCGCAGCAAACTAAAGTCACGCCTGAATTAGGACAAGTTTTTGTTTCTGCACTGTAATGACATGAAGGACATTTACAGCAGCCATTAAGAGCTAAATGGCCTCGGGCTCATTAGAGCCATCCATACGTAATGTGCTAGTAGTAAAAGTCTGTGTAGTCTGCAGTCAGCAGTGATGTGACAGTGTGTGTTTGCGTGAGTTTTTAAGGTACACCACAACTGCGTGTCAAAAGCCGCAGTGACAGTGGATGTAACTTTGAAGTGTTTCCCAAACAGGTGTTGATCGGTTTCTTTGTGGAGGAGGAGTGATTGCTCTGGTGAGAGATGACACGCTCCTCTTAGGTTGGTTCATTTGTCAGCCTGGTAATCGGGATGAATGAGTTAAGAACATATAGTCAGAATCATAGTTTGTTTTTCCCTCAGTGGGCATACTAATGCAGTGCGTCATTTGATACAGAGAAAGAAAACACTTGTCTGCGTGCTGTCTCGAGGGCCCCCGGTTACTGGTCTTCTTCTGTCTGGGTGAAGAGCTGCAAGCCTGAAGTGGGACGGGCAAATAGGAGAAACTTCGCCCCCGTCCCGTTCTCCACTTTTAATGAGCGCTGCGCTCAGGCAGGAGAAAAACTCCAGGTGGAAGAGCGCTCGCACACGCGTCAAACTGCTGTTCAATGAAAGAGTAAGGACTCGGGAAGCCTGCGCTGGGAATCACCCCTTTAAAACTCGGAGGATTATTATACCTAATCAGGTAAGCACACAACATTACTCAGCGGGGATGGGAATTATGAACACAGAGCTAACAAGCATCTCCACATAGGAACTATTTAAACGACGCACGTAATTGGCGCCCATCGCCTTTTAGTCTTCATTTTATCTGTCGCGGATTTTAAATCAACGTCGCGTGTTTTTGATTTGATTTTTGATTTTCCTGTCATTTCATGAGCAAGTTGCGTTAACAAATTGCTTGAATAAACCCACTGCTGCTTAAATTATTTTTATGATTATTTATTTTTTAATTAAATAAAACACAAGGATCTAAGTTAGCTAACCTTTTATGCTGAAGGACTCATTCTGCCAGTGATTTAAACTCTTGCAGCTGCAAGATGCTACAAGAGTTTTTCAGCTTATGAATTAATTTCTTGTACATTATCTTCGACGGGTCCTTGTGTGTTATGTCTTTCTGTTCTGTTTGGTTTGAAAGATACTGATTAAGGACAGGTGGTCTCTATACAGTATGTCCAGCAGCAGAACATAAACAGGCTCTGGCTTGCACTGAAGCCAGTGCCAAGAATTAAAGTAATTCAGCCTGTGCTGTGCTGGATAAACAAATAGTCAGCAGCAGCACAGCCCGAAAGGCTACAGAAATGACCTTGTAGAGACATGTTGGCTTTCCTTGGTGTCGGATTTTGATCTCTCTCTTATGGTTCCTTAGTTGGCTTGTTACTACAACACTTGGCACATCCAGCATGCTTACAGTACAATTCTGACACCTGTGAAGGGTGGGAGTTAACACTGCCTGGCACTGGATGTGCGTGTAAATACTTTCTCGCTTTGGGCATGCAGTCACCCGGGAACTTGGTGAAAGCAAGTTCTCAGCTGGTCGTGATATTTAAACAAACCTCAATCTCCTTTAGTGTGTACCCCTGTTGCTTTTGCACAGCAAATTTCCCAGCCTCAAAAGGTGGCACTGCTGAAATGCAGAAATACTGTCCTTTTACTTGGGAGAAGCTGCATTTGGGGGGGATGGAAACAACAAAATAACAGTGTTTTCAGTCGAGAAAAAGCACTCTGAAGACTCGGGTGCACCAGTCATAGGTGTTTGTGGTCTGTACCTATTCTTCCAAAACATATTATGTGCTGGTCTTTGAAGTACCCACAGACAGCCACTGTTTGCATTACATCCACTGTATACCTGTGCTGCTCCTGCAGGGTGTGATTTTTGCTGTGAAGTTTTCACAGCAGCTAGAAATGTTAATTTCACTAGCAACAACAGATTAGATGGTTTCGTGCAAAACAGCTTGGCATTGTGTAATCGTGGTGAAGGCTGTTCAGGTCATGTAATCCACATTGTAGTGACCGTTAGTTGAAATGGACTTTAATACCTTAAACTATGTGAGCTGTCTGAGCTGCTTTGCTTTCTACAAAGTGACTAAGGCTCAGTGCACAGAGCCTTTGTAGTGGCTGTGAAAATCACTTTGGTTTTTCTGTAGCTTTTTCTCATACTTGTTACCATGTCAATGGTTTGTTTGATTCGTATCCCCACCCAGCTGAAATTAGATGCTGGAGATGCAGATGATGACCGAGAATATAGCTGATGCGACCTCAGAGGCAAAGCTAAGCTATTTAAATTACACATGTTTTATCTAAAGTTTAGGTGAATGCAAACTATAGGGAACTTCAGCAGTATGTAAGACAAAGTGTTTGTGATTTGTCTCAATGGTAAATGTCTGAAAGTCCTTAAATAAGCATTCTAAGTATGAGCATGATAAGTTATCCCAAATCTTTATTTATGTTTATTTTAGCTTCTTTAGTAGAAAGTGTGTGTGTGTGTGTGTGTGTGTGTGTGTGTGTGTGTGTGTGTGTGTGTGTGTGTGTGTGTGTGTGTGTGTGTGTGTGTGTGTGTGCGTGTCAGCATGCAAGATTATGTCTCTGCAAGTCTCTCAGGATTCATTACCTACTGTACAGGAAACTCCCCTTAGTGTTTGTCAAAGGATATCATTTGCCCACCATTTCATTGTCATGAAAAGGGGGCATTTAGACCCTCACACTAAGAACACAAATTAAATTCCAAATTCATTTTTGCTTGTCATTCATTTTTTTTCTACTGTGATGTCATCCTTTCTCTCAGTGAAGCATAGACACTAAATTACATTTTTGCTTTGTTTGGTTGTTGTTGTTTTTTAATTTGTCGCTCTAAATTTGTGACACTGGGAGATTGCTGCCTTACACCTGATCTGTTTGATCAGTAGTTTGCTTCATTTATGAAAGCAGACTGACTCACCTCTTACTGCAGCTCTGATTCCTGCACTGTAGATGCACATATCTGTCCCAGCTTGTTTCCAGCTTCATTCTTCTTCACCCGGGAAGACAAATTGTAGTCCCGACTGTGCATCAGTGATCTGCCTACCTGTCAAAGCACAGCACTGTGGAAAAACCATGTCAGTGCTCGTGAATGCACTGAGGAAAGCGCTGGTGATCTCAGTTTTTATTCAATAAGCTACACTGTTTTTGTGCCGCAATCTTTGTAGCGAGTTAATAGAGAACTATGGAAGAAAATGGCTTGAGGTATCTTAGTACACCAAAACTGTTACAAGGATATTTACACAGTATACCTAAATTTGCCTGACAAGCACATCTTGCTTTAATCAAATGTAATGGAAATGCAGCACAGGACGGTGCTGAAGCAGTTGATAATTCACTCTTGAGTCTGCAAGAAATAGTTTAGTTTCCTTTTTTTTAGACTGAGATTAAAACATTGATATCACATTGATTTACTGCAGCATAGTCAACATCCAACAATAACTTAGACCAAAGCTGGAAGGGAAATGGGTAAAGGCAGGTTGCCTGTATATTCATATAAACTAGCAACAGCAGTTTTCTTCATAATGAGCGACGATACGTTTCTCCCACTGAAAATGCTACATCCAGATGAAGAGAATCAACCTTTTGGGATTTACTTACCTGGATGATTGAGCATGCTTCAAGACATGTTGAGCTATGCTACGTTAACCAGTAGCTAGTTCAGGCTTCATATTTTTATTGAGAAACATTAGCGACATCAATTTTTATGTCTAACCGCCAACAAAATAGCAGATAACGTTCCTGTGTATCAAACTGATCTTGTAGCAATAATTAATAATAATAATTGTGGTTATAAAATAAATGGTTATAAAAAACCAACCCCTCAACACTTGCAGCCTATTACCACAAAAATGAAGAAAGACAGATTTTTAGTTTCCAGTTTTAGACCTCTACTCACAGGAGGGTAAAGTCTTCTCACAGAAACCATTTTTCACATAGGTAAACACAGGCATTCCTAATGACATTAATGAAGGTTCTGTTATATTCAGGTACAGAGGCACATTATTAAATGTCATGGCTAACACGTGTTTACACACTATTTCACGGGAAAAATGACACCACTGAAAAAGGGTCTTTTCAGAAATGCTCTGCGGACCTGTGTGCTCAGTGTAGCCACAGTTTGACATGTTGTCAGTGATACCTCAGTACGTGCACTGAGGTAGTGGCACTCATCACCCAGATTCAGTTGTATTTTTAAAAACATGTTCTCAAGTAATAGTATAGTTCTGCTAATATGCAGCACTTCAATTTGAAGAACATGTTTTTGACCCGGCTTTTAGAGGTCAGACATGACACCACCCATGTTGGAGGTACATTATTCCTTTGTTAAGATGAAGACTTCAGTAAGTAGTGATGTCCCAAATTTCCTGTACACTGCATGAGTTAGAATAGTTCTCATATGTTTTCCATCCTAAAGAATCTCAGTGGTGGTCCATTTTATTTTAGAGCATGTTGTTGTAGTTACCACCAGTGCGATCTTTACTTTACAGTTGACACACAAAGTACAGAATATCACCTTGCTTGGCGCTCCTCATCTGATCTGGTTAACACAGGCTTCAACTTATGTCTTTACTTTGGACAGAATGACAGATGCTGAAAGAAATTTTCTACTTACTCTAAACAGACAGTGTTTCAGACAAAGATCCAGCTTGATGTGGTTGCAGCTGTCAAACAACTCCATCTGACTGAACATATCCCCCCATTCCTAATGCATTAAATGTGTGCGCTCTCTAATAGAGTCTGCCTCCACAGACTTTTACATGCGGTTTCTTTTTTTTTTGAATGAGCGCGGATGTTTGCTGTAAATCTTGAGACTTTTGCAACTGAAGAAACTAGAAAGAAATACTGACATTAACTAATACAGAAAGCATCCTGAGCTGACTGAGACAGTGCAATGTTCGACTGGGCACCTTGGCTTTACAGGCAGTAGATGAGATATTCAGCTGTTTGTGTAGTTTCACTCCACAGTCATCCTGCTGTTTATCAAAAATGATTGACAGGGTGTACCTCAGTAGCATGAATTTTCTCTGTTTTGTTCTTAGCAGACACAACATTTGTCATTCTCAAGCGTGCTGAGTGAAAGGTCCACAGTTGCTCTCAGCAGGTAAGCATGACGTTTCGGGGGATAATTGTGACTTTCTGCTACTCCTTCTGCCTTTGTAAAGGTTATACAAGGACGTCTGGCTAACGTGCTGAAACAGCGCTGTCCATCATGATTAGAGCATCACTCACTGCCATCTGCCTTGGTGAGCAAACTATGTGTGTGTCTGCAGGCTATACTGTTTTCAAATACATCACGGTTGACTACCATATAATATCTCCATCAGAGTCAGGCTTTCTGCACATTAACACCATCAAACAGCAGTCTTCTCTGTCATTGAGGTCTTGTGTGTGCTGTAAACATACTGATGATTATGATCATTTGTCTGCTGTTATGTGAAACTCCCTCTGCCTCACCCTCAGCGCTCCTCCTGTCGTACCAATGCTGGGCCAAGCCTGACGGACCAAAGAATAAGAAACCAAAGCAAGGTAGGCATCATTGCCAAATAAGCCTCAGTGTCCTGCTTCAGTTAGAGGGTCACTAAACAAGCAAACTAAATCCATAATATCCAAATGTTTGTTTCTACAGCTTCTTACAGGATATATGTTAGCGGTCCGAACTACATGTTAAAGTATAATCAACAAATACTTTCAAGGGAGAATTTTATTCTTGGTTAATCAATAAAATGCAAGCAAAACAATCTGGAAATGAAATCTAAAAATATGATGATGACAAGGATATGATCCTGTCTTCCTTTTCTTCTGTCATTCACAGTTATTCCAGCTATAGAGTGCGATGTCAGAGCAGGAAAGGTCAATCTCCCAGAATTCATAGTAAAATGTCCCCCACGCTGTAGGGAAACCAGACAGCAAGTCTATGGGACAGGAGTGTTTGCCTCCATCTCCAGCATCTGCAATGCAGCCATCCACAGGTTAACATTGAAGTGATGGCTCTGAAAAGTGAATGGGTGAAATCAAAACTATCATTTAACAGTAAAAAATTGGTTTTCACAGTGGTGTAATCACCAACTCAGGAGGAAAGGTGATAGTGAGGAAGATGGCTGGACAGAATGTCTACAAAGGCAGCAACTCCAACGGGGTGCGCTCGCTGTCTCTGCCTAAGTGGAGGGAATCATTCGTTGTCTCAGGTATAAAGTCAACAAGGTTAAGTACAGTTCTTTAGAAGTCACTCTCCAGCTAAATGCTGACTTTGTTGTGTTTCAGTGGGCAAGCCTAAGAAGGGAGTCATCTACCCATCTACTCTGGATTACGTCCCTTCAAGACCGACCTATGTGAAAACAAGTGAGAGGAGCTTATTTTTACCCTCATAGCAGGTTTTTTATGTGAATTCATACTTTTTTTTGTGGATCACATTTAGTTTCTCAGTGCATGAGCTGAGAGCGTTTCAGATATAGAGTAACAGAAAAAAAGGGTTGGTATCATGCAATTATTTTTTTTCTAATAATTTATTAAGGAAACTTAGAAAAATGTTTTTTGGGTAAACTTCAAAGGTTCATACACTATGTTACCAGAAGTATTCCCTTGTCTGCCTTCAAACATATATGAACTTGAGTGATATCCCATTCTTAATTCATAGGGTTTAATATGATGTCAGTCCACACTTTGCAGTTATAACAGCTTCAACCTTTCTGGGAAGTCTTTCCATAAGGTTTAAGAGTTTATGGGAGTTTTTGAACATTTTTCCAGAAGCTCATCTTTAAGGTTAGACACTGATGGTGGACGAGAAGGTTTGGCTCACGGTCTTAGTTCTAATTCATCCCGACTCTGTGCAGGACAGTCTTCTACTAAGAGTTCCTTTCACTGGAACTAAAGGGTCTGAATCCAACTCCTGAACAAACCCCACACAAATATCTCCCCTCCACCAAACTTTACACTTGGCAACAACCTAACCCAGACTGTCCATTAGATGAGTCTCGGTTAGGGGTTCTCCATGTGGGTTCTCCACATGGAGAAACGTGACTCGTCACTCCAGAGAACACATCTTCACTGGCAGTGGCAGGGTGCTTTACACCAATGCTTTGCATTGCACATGGTGATAGAAAACTTGGATGAAGTTGCTTGGCCATGGAAACCAATTTTATTAAGCTCTCTACAAGCTGTTCTTGAGCTAATCTGAAGGCCACATGAAGTTTGGAGGTCATGTAACAACTGACTCTACAGAAAGTTGGCGGCCTCTGCACGCTATACGCCTCAGCATTAATTGACCCCGCTCTGTGATGTTACACGGCCTACTACTCCTTGGCTAAGTTGCTGTAATTTTCAATCACTTCTACTTTGTCATAATTCTACTAACAGCTGACTGTGAAATATTTAGTTCATGACTGGACTTGTTGCACAGGTGGGATTCTTTTATAGGACTATGCTTGAATTCACTGAGCTCCTGAGAGCAACCCGTTCTTTTACAAATGTTTGCAGAACCAGTCTGCATACCTAGGTGCTGGATTTTATACACCTGTAGCCATTGAAAACCGGTCGCAGGAGATGGCCGCCACTCCCTGAGCCTGGTTCTGCCGGAGTTTTCTTCCTGTTAAAAGGGAGTTTTTCCTTCCCACTGTCGCCAAAGTGCTTGCTCATAGGGGGTCATTGTTGGGTTTTTTTCACTGTATGTATTATTGTAGGGTCTACCTTACAATGTAAAGCGCTGTGAGGCGACTGTTGTTGTGATTTGGCGCTATATAAATAAAATTGAATTGAATTGAATTGAGTTGATTGGAATGCCTGAATTCAATGTTTTGGATGGGTGAGTTGATACTTCTGGCAATATAGTGTATCACCATGTGCAACAGATGGCTGGTCAGAACAATTTAACATGAATTTAAGAGATTCTAAAACAAGTAGTGAAGATTCTAAATTTGTCTAAAGATAGCTATTTCCATATTTATTGTTATTTTATAGTGGTGCATAAGTATAAACTCTCTGGTAATTGTTATAGGTTTACATTTAAACACTATTTAAATACCAAAATGATATTTAAATAAAGCATGATGCAAATTAGACATGTAGAACTTTTGCTTTCCAACCAAGTCTTGCTCAGTGCTAACCCTGATATCAAAACATCTGCTGGCACCAGATTAATGCTTTCTGGAGACAAAAGATTACTAGATAGACATCCCGGCGCTTGACTTCGGCATGATGAGCTTTGCTCAGGCTGAATGAGGAGTGCTGCAGGCTGGTGAAGAATGTCAAGAATGCATTACAACACAGAAGTTACTGTAGACCTTCTTCTTCTCCATCTTCATCGTACACCACTGCCTTTGTCCGTTTTCTTTCAGATCAAAAGGAAACCACAATGCTTCCTCCGATGACAACAGCACCTGAACCCACCACAACAACTCCTGAACCAACCACGACCCCTACCACCACACCAACTCCCACCACTACTTCCACCACTAAGCCTCCACCTCCTACTACCAAGGCTCGACCTGTTGTACATAAAGTGAGGGAAGCAGGTGAATGAAGCAAACCCTTAAATGACTTCTGTACCAAAAGTGAAATCGTTTGCAGTCGGTGCGCCGCCAAGTTGACATCTAACTAATAACATTAGCAGTAACTACAAATGCCAGAACAAGCATTCATTAGTGTGCAGCTGACTAATAAAGTTGAATGATTGCAGATGGTAATTGCAAGCGACAACTGCAATTAAGACAATTATATGTGCTCTGTGATGAAGTTAATATAATGCTGTTCAGTTACTTGGCCAACTTAACAGCATCTATGATCAGACCTTTCATCACTCTCATTAAAAAGATTATCAGTTGGTAATCACTGAGTCATCTGCCCCGTTTTGGATAGAAATGCAGCGATAGTGAGTAGACAATGCTACAGTATCATAAGGTATGTGTGCAAATTACATGGGCTCTGCGCCAGACAACCTCCCAGCTATTTCTCTCCCTTTCATTTTCTGTAACATTATCTCTCTTCACTCCATATCGGCACTCCATTTGTCTTTCTTCCATCCAGGCAGCATTCACCCATACCTTGCCCATGCGGCAGCTTCAAATTCAAGTAAGTAAAAGGAAGCAAAGTGGGACTGACTTTTTTTTTTTTTCTTTGTGGTGTGAGGGTTTGCGGTGGTGTTGCTTAAAGCTGCTCTAAGGTATTCAGGAATAAATGCTCTTGAAACTGTAAGTGGTCATGCATTCAAACCAAGTTTGTCACTCTCAGTGGCAAACTTGTGTAATGAAGTTCAGATCAGCTAACCTGTTTTAAGTAAAAAAATTTAAAACAGGAAAGTTCTGACTGGGGCTACTGGTTTATAGTCGATTCAAAATAATAAACAGTTCACTAATCTTATTGGTAACTTACATGTAAACATAGATTTATGTCTAAATTTGCCCACATTGTGTCATATTGTGTTAGGACAGTCACAGAACGGTCAAAGAAAGAGTCCCAGCCAAGGTATGTGAACACTCTCACTCAGTGTGCAGCTCCTGGAAAGTCTTTCAAGCAAGCAATTCAAATGTAACTAAACCATGGCGTTTCTTCAAAGTATTCAGAGGAGGTTCCTATGCACATAGAGTTCCACAACGTTCCAGTGCAGGTGAACAAGTTTTAATTTTCATGTGTTCTTTCTTATTCTACTTACATCCAACATTTCCTCTTTCTTACTTTACTTTGTTTTTTCCCTTTTGTACTGGTTTATCTAAACCATGCATGGCATCTGTGTTCAGCATGTGCATATATGTTTTAAATAATTTTCTAAACAGGATCCAGACTGGATTCTGCTCTCCTGTCTTTCAAGTAATGAACTATTTGAACTGCTACTATATACAAAGTATATTGTGTTGGAAACTATTTATTACATTTCTAATATGTTTACTCACTTCATATTCACTTCACCTTGTGTTCATTGGTAAAAATCTCTCCGGGATGAGCCCCCAAATATGTTACAATCTGTAAATCAATGGCTCAGAAGAGCCTACTATATAAGATGCCAAAACATTGATGCAGGTCAGCAAATTTTTAGTTTGACTATTTGTGGAAATATAATTATTTGCAAAGATGGACTACACAGTGCATAATAAACCTATCATATCATAAATAACATAAATTTTGTGGTGTCATTTTATTTCATGCTTTCTTGTTATGTTTCTTTCTTCTTTGTGGTCTCAGGTATACACAAACAAGAGCCGGTGTCACCTGTCAGGAGGCAGCCATCCTCACCAGTTGGCCCAGGTCAGCCTTGTCATTAGCATCCACACAGACACATGTGCAGAGTTACAAACAGGTAGGCTTGATGGAGCTGGTGGGGCTGGGGTCAAGAGAAACAGGGGTTACTGATGTCTTTGTTGGAAAAAAGAGAATCCAGGAGAAGTATAATGGTGTAAGTTTAACCCCGGTGTTGACACTCATAAGCTCCTGTGATCTTCACCCCAGGGTCACCACTAATCCGCTCTATCAAGCATCTCAGCTAACATTCCTTTCACCATAACTGCTGTTCTCTGCCCTCAGGAACATCCTCTTACTCATATTTTCATTTTCCAACATGAAAAGAGGCAAACAAGGAATAGTTACACCCAGCATATATCTTGTTGTTTTCGATAGCATGCTGTGGGCAAACTTAAGCTTCACTCAAAGCAAAGCAGCTGTGCTGTATTTGTAGATGAAGCCCCAGAACTGAAGCGCTCTTCTTTTCCCTTTCCTTTTCCTTTCTCTCGTTCCATCTGCCTGTTTCTCATCGCTACAAATAGGTTTTAACAGGGTTCAGCCTGCCCAGCCTGAGCGAACTCCAACCATGAGCCAGTCCAACCCTGGTAAGTATCTCCAGATCCAGAGTGGTAGTCCGCAAACTGCTTATGCAAGGAGACTGACGTAGGACATAGACAGGTCAGATCAAACAGGGGAAGAACTATGGCAATAAAACCCTGTTTCCAGGGAGACGTCTGAGCCAGTCTGCAGTGCTGCAGGACCTGGGTCTGCTGAGTAGCCCGTCAAGAATAGAAAGCTCTTTGCCATTCAAACCAGGCGAGGTTTGGCTCGCTGAGGAATGTGCTTCTGTTTTATCTTCCGAGGAATGCAAAACCATGGATCCCTAAAATTACACACATATCCCTAAAATTCAGTTCAAATGATGTCTGATCATAAGGTTTGATGATCTGAGGTCAAACCTAACCCTACTGAGATGTTGATCAGTGCAGAAAAAGGGTGTTAAGTTTGGGATTTGGTGAGAATAATGCCATTTTTAAATTTATTGAATCCCTGAGGGGAAATTCTTTGAACTGGAAGAGGTCAGAGGTGGGGATTGGCCTCACAGCAGACCCCTGGAGCCAGCAGGGATTCACCGTCTTTCTCAAGGACACACTTGAAAGGTAGATGCTTGCTGACTTTGACATTTTGGAGTATGATTTATGAGCTGAAGGATTTTCTCCACAGTTGCTTTGCCACCGCTTTGCCACCCTGCTGCTTTAATTTATGTTTGAATTTATCGGTCACTTAAGTGAAAAAGTTTTGATCCAGCTCAGCCTTGTACGTGTCGGCTTTCACACCCACAAGGATCCACTCTGTCCAATGGGCCTCTTCCAACAAGTCTAATGCAGACATGTTAGTAATGCTTCAGGCATACCATACAATACCCAAAGTGAGAATGGGTGACCCCCGGGCCCGTGGTGACCTTCTGTCCGCGGTGATCGCTGAGGTGGCTATGATGTAGAGAGTTAAACTCAATCCTTATAAAGCACCTGCTTCATTCGAAAAAAATAACACTGTTGTCTGCTGTATAGCGCTGGGCCTTTGACCAGCAGCAGATTAGCCTAATCTCTGCCTCCTACTATCTACACTGCCCCAAGTTTGACACCAACTTTAGAATAATACTCCCACGCTTCACTGGGCGGCATGCTGGGCTCTCCCAGCCCGTCCTGGTCAACAAAGGCCCTGCTCACTGGCTGCCACTGGATGGGAACCTCAAAGCCCAGTCTGTGTGTTTGTGTAAGCTGCCCATCCACCACAGAGAGGGGTTAGCTGAAGTGTGTTGTCATGGCTCAGTCAGTATAAACAGATGAAATGCACTGTTGTGGTTTTGCTCCTCTGTAAGGGCTTCTGGCAAGAAATCCTACTTCAGTTAACCTTATGAGGCTATTAATCTGATCAATGTTGTTAGCTGCTCTCTAAGTAGAAACCTTGAATGAATGCAGAAGATGCAATAATTTTTTTATCTTCCTGTTTCCGTTTTCCCTTAGGGAAGAAAGGAAAGATTGCTAAACTTTCCTAAAGCAGGCTTTGGTCACTCACTCTGTGTCTGAGTGCCTCCTTCATGTTTACTGTCTGACTCAAGGCTAAACATCTTGTGCAACCTCCACAAATAAAGTGGTTTGTGGAGGTCACAAGTATGTACCTCCCTGATGCTTGTCCTGAATGCAGCTTTCTAATCTTCTCCCCCCGCACAGCTTTACCCAGAAGGGATTGGCCACTCCCCTCTTTTCCTCGTCCTGATTGGTTCCCTGGAGCTCGACGAACAGCAGGTACCAAGCACAAAGGCAAACAGATAATTCAGGCTCCATGTGGAAGTCATAAATATATTCTTACTGTGAATACTGATTAGTGTTAACATTCAACGTAATCAAACAATACTTTGATATATATGTATATGTGATATATATATATATATATATTATAATATATATATATATATATATATATATATATATATATACATATATACATATATACATATATATACATATACATATATATGTGTAATATATATATATATATATATATATATATATATGTGTAA
>VURO01046853.1:0-18125 GCA_015108175.1 Pelvicachromis taeniatus | reverse complement strand
CAGCCACACTTTAAATATTCCCTAAATAATACTGAACAGTAAAATTTTATTTTTTTAGGTAATAAATCAGTTCATAAATCAGCCAAATGATATTTGTACTTTTAGGTATATTTTATATATTTTAATAGCAACATTGAGTAAGCTTGTGCAGAGGCACAAGGACACGCACGCACGCACGCACGCACGCACGCACAATAAAATAATGAAATTAACAGGGTGATCCCATTTTTTTCTAACTCCTCTGTCTCTATTTCTCCATGGTCTTTTAAAGCCCCAGTAAAAAGTGTCTAAAAAAAAAATGTTACACACATTCTGTGTGCATTAATCAACTGTGGCAGCCACTCTCTTAGTTCTCTGCCCAGCATCAATTACCAGACTTCTAAAACAAATTCCCTCACTCGCCCGAGTTCAGGCACATGTAAAGTCAGACAGCACGTGTAGAACAAGTAAGGTTGTGAAAGAACATGGATTGTACAAGGCAAACCATGTATTTGAATTCAAATGGTTTTGTTTAGGACCGGATAAAAAGCAAGATGTACCTTTAAAGTGAGCAAATTACGGACTTTCCCACACACAGTAAAACAACAATATAAACAAACAAAAAAAGACCTTACAGCTTCTATTCTCACAATATTGCTGCTACCAACCATCTCTGTGTCCTCTCTGTCTCTTCACCCTGTGCTTGCCAAACACTTCGCCTTCATGTTAACAAGAAAAACAAATAGACCCAGTAACGTGAAACCTCCCAATGTCAGTTACTCAGGGGTTCTGCTAGTGTATTATAAGACTGGCAGCATTTCTGCGCACTATTTAGAGTAAGCACAGTAGATCATTCACAACTACGTGTGAACAAGGATGACAAACGGCAGATTCTGTGCTGTGTCACTGTTATCGTTGTTAGTTGCTCTTCATATTGTCTGCACATACCTGGCCCAGCTATTGAGTTTGTGCCTGAGACACTGGACTGTAGTGGGCAGATCGATGTAAAAAAACAAAAAACGTAATTGCAACACACTAATTCAGTCTACTTTTCAGATGGATTAATTTGGTACATTTTTATTATAGGTAGACAAACCATGTTTCAGTAGAGTCAGATATTGGTATTAATTTCAAAATCGTACATCACCTCATTCTCAAGTTATTGCATTCATAAGATTTTCGGTAAACTTGACTCCTGACCTTGACCTCAAGGTCAGGGTCACTGAGATTCAAACTCATCCAACATTTTTAGTAGATGCACATATGATATTAATTTGATATTTCTAAGTTGCCACATTCTCAAGATCGCACTCACAAACTTGGTTATCCAACCTGCCCGGCCACCCGTCCTGCAGAATGACAACCATACCCCATCAACCTTTTACGTTTGAGGGGAAAAACTTGAACGGTTATATCCCTATTACAGTCTCAGTCTGAACATATACAACATAACAGCCCAACTTGACTCTCCCTCTCCTTCAGGGATTTAAAATATTTTTCTTGTGCCATTTGCCCTAAACTTATTCAGGCGATGAGTTGTAGAAGGCGTCATACTTTTTGCACATACTTCATCCTGTCACTATGAACATTGGATATTAGCATCTACAGAATACCCCATCCCTTCATTAGTGACCACAGCCTTATTTCCACCCATAATACATGTGGAAAGTGCTTCCTTCATACATTCTCAAGATTGTAAGTGGCTAATCAGATTTTATGCAAATACAAAGAGCTATCAGTAGGTAGCGTGCTCGCCCCTTGATCGGAAGGTCGACGGTTCGAACCCACCCAACGGCTAACCTGAAGTACCCTTGAGCACGGTACTGTCCCCCACATACTGCTCCTCGGGCGCCGGATTGGTGGCTGCCCACTGCTTCGCTTCACTCAGTGAATGGGTTAAATGCAGAGACTAATTTTCTACGGGATCAATAAAGTATACATTATTATTATTATTGCTTGTGAGTCTGTCTCTACCTACCTTCCTGACTTGCTGCAGGTTGAATTTGAACTGGCTGAGGCAATCAAGCATCTGAACAGCATCTGAATTCGTCATGGATTCAGATTCTGTTCAAGGTCCCTGCTACGTGCAGTCCAGGAACGTTAATATGTACACCTCAAATGCACCACTTAACTTAATGGAAAATGTATCAACTTTTCTTATTTTTTAACACTGTGTTAGAAATAAACAGACAATATCAGCACTTCTATGTGAATACAGGCACTAACATTCTTCTTATATAAGCCACCTTATCAGGTTGTGAACTTTGCGCCATATGAAAGCGTTGTGCCCATCAAAACAGGTTTTTGGTTTAAAAAAAACAAAAACTACTGGCATTTATTAAAGAGAACGAATTGAAAAGATTGCATGTAAGAGATGATAACTCTGAGATTTTTTGTAACCAACTCTTACATATGTATTTCTGGGAGTGTCTTGCTCAGTGCCCAGAATGTAGGGAGGGGACTATAAAAATTAAGCTAGCAAACAGATAAACTAACATTTGTGGTGCACAATTTACTGGTAATTGATATTTAAGACAGAAAAAAGCAAGTCTTATATTTTGTGCTTAACACTTTAGTTTTTGCTGTGCCTATAGGACATTGCAGGTTTAAGAGCAAGTGTAATGCCAAAGAATTCTAAATATGCTCAGTGAACTCAGAGATGACCTGGAATCTCCAACAAAAAAAGAGTCATCCAATAACAATGGCAAAAAGATTTCTTTCATGTCTTCAATTTTTGGTGTCAGGTTTTGCAAAGTGAAATGTCTGGATTGATATCAGGCACTGGCAGTCTTAGTAGAGACTTGCCATGGATGAAAAAAACTTTTTTTATCTTCTGAATTGATTGGATAGTTTTAAGGTGCTGTATGGTTTTGTTGTGATCAATGCAATTACATTACTACATTTTAAAAACACACTTTCTTAAAAACATGTCATTACACTCAAATTAAACTGTTATAATTTCAGGACCATGAACAATGCACACAGGTGAACCTATACAAATTCCATAAACTTTGACCAGATGTGAGATATGTATGGTTGTATCCTGCCATGTCTAGTGCGTTAGGTGCAACTTAACTTAGTGTTTTGTTTAGTGACCAATTTTTCAGTTTTACTATGTTTACTTTCCTTTGATAGTGGCTTTCCTGTGTATTTCAGTTTAATTAATAATAATAACAATTCTGCCTCCATAACTTGGACACCTTTTTCTTACTTTCCCACATCCCCTGGACTTTTTAGATGGAATGTAAGTATTATTCATCTGTCAAACAAGCTAAATAGCTTATAGTCCTACAATTACAGAATCCTGTTTCAATTACAATGATTCTGTCTGCCAGACTGCCACAGTAGGTTTACATATACCAGTATGACCTATATTTGTATGCTTTTAACAAGTTGTGTCAGTCCTGCTTGTCAATACCTTTTCTTAGTTTGTAACACTTGTGCTCTTGGAAGGTTCGGCGTGTCATACTGAAATGAACTGACTGCATCTGTATATGGAAAACAGCGCAAATTTCTAAGTCACTCGTAAAACTAATGTGTTGATTGTGTAGACATACTATTTTGCCCCATTTAGTAAATCTGACCCATTCTGTTCACTTTTCAATAACACAACTCCTGGGTTTTTTTTTTTTTTACTTCTGATGCAAAAAAGTATTTTGTCATGGTAACCTATGGCCAGCAGAACCGAGTCTAAGGAAGTGCTGCTATCCATCATGACTGTTGTTGATCCTTGCCAGATTGAAGTGGCATATGAGGATGCCATCCTTTCAAAAATCTGTGATCTGTTTATACCACCTGTTAACATCACCAAACGCTTGTCTAACAGCAATCAGAAAAGCTATTGAGCACACTTTACCTGATATTGCACATAGAAGGAATTGCCAAATGAAGAGAACTGGAGAAAGTGAGAGAGGGATGTGTGAATAATAATACATATGCTTCCTTTCACATTTACGTGTGTCTCTGACTGACTGTGCCAAGCACAAAAGTTATGGTTGGCACAGTGATGGCCAAAGGGTTTAAGACTCTTGGAACTGACTTCCTTGTTTTGAGTCTAGTTGTGCTTCCCAATCATATATCCCCTTATTCTGTCATCTCTCCAATCTGTGCCTCTAATAGCCTAAAAAGAGAAAATAAACATTTCAAAAAGAATCCATTACATAAAAATCTGTATTAATAAAATGAATGATTAATTTAATGACTGAATGAATAAATGAATGAGCTGAGAGCTCCCCTCTTACCAGAGTACCAGAGTAATCAGCCTATTGATCAACTCAGCTTTTCTCATAGAATTGACCATTTCTTATAGATGGTCAATACTTGGGCCACTTAGACGTGACTAGGCAGTAAGAAGTCTGTTGCTCCTAATGAGCGTGGAATTGAGTCACATTTCAGAGAAAGAACACCACAGTGACTGTGTTCCAAGTCCTCCAATCATGTCTTTTGAGTAGACAAAAAAGGATCACTCACTGATTTTAATAAATTACTGTCTTGCTCAATCATTAATGGAAAAAAAATAAGTGCATACTTTTTTTTACTACTATGCGAGTGCAGATTATATATTTGATCAATTGTGACAGCCAAAAAACTGGATGAAATACAGAGGTTAGCACACGCGCACACACAGCTGAGTGGTGGGAAGGGAAGGGAAACTTGAGTTGAACTAAGAGTGGGATAACAGGAGTCCAGGAATAGTGGCAATCAATGGATGGAAAGATGGATGGATAGAGGGAGGAAAAGGAGGTTTGGGGGGGAAGTAAGAGAGTTGAAGAGAGAGATGAGTGGTCTCCTGGGTGGAGTGGTGATAGTCTTGCTGTGTGTCTGTGAGACCAAATCCTTTCCAAACTGAAGGGAGAGCAATAGGAGGAGAAAACATACAGGTAGGGGAACTAAGGGGGGGGGGACATGAGAGCAGGGGAGAACAGAGGAGAGGCCAGTTTTGCAAGCTGTAGTGTGCATTCTGGTATATGCATCTTTATTCAGAACACTATGAAAAATGTCTGGAGGCCACAACGTTTTTATATTGGTAACTACTAAATATTTATTTATCAAAGTTAAGCAGAATTTCCAAGGAACTCTTATTGGTCTACTTGATTATTAAGGATTTCAAGAAGTAATTAGAGCAGATGAACCTCGCCTTAAAAAGGGCAAAGTGGAGGTTTCTGGAACAACTTCACCTACTTCCAAGGTGCATGGAGAAGAGTATAGAGCCTGATGAAGTTAAAGCTTCAGCAACACTTTATTATTTAATTATGCATTTCAGCTTGTGGGCTTCATCATCATAAAAAAAAAGAAAAGAAAAGAAAAATGATGAAACATTAAAGATGCCCTACATCATACAAATAAAATACAGCAAAATAATAAAACTTACATTAAAAAAAACATTTATAAAAACGTCTTAAATGATACTTCATTCAAACACCCTGGAACAAACTTTAAGATAGAAAATCTAAGAAGCGTCCCCTCTTATTCCTGAAAGAACAAACATTACTCCCTTCCTGGTTGAATGCCACAATTGTCCTTCACACCACATTTTTGCGTTGCTGGAGCATTAACTTCTTAAAACAAGGGCAAAAAAGTGTGCATTTTATCAATTTTAGGCTGAAAATAAGCAGTGGTGTATGTCAGCAAAATGAGAAATGGTGCTAAATCTTAAAACACAGGCGATATTATTTTAGTTACAATCTAGGAACTACACTAATAACAAACTGAGATTTGTCAGTACTTTTGTCACTATTGGCTGTTCTATGCAAAGAATTTTCTCCGAGAAACCTAATTCACACCAAGTATCTGCAATCACTTAAAATTTATGTCTCAAAATTATGACTCTCAAAACAAACATTATAATAAAACGGTATTAATTTCCACAAACACTGTCTGTACAAGGTCTTAAAAACAGACACAATCTATCAAGGGTAAAGCAAACAAGAGACGTGTGAAGAACCGACACAAGTGGTGCTTTTATGAAACTCATGAGTTCCCAAGTAAGGGTAATTTCTTTCATAAGTCGTTTGCACAACCACACAACCACAGTTACTACACACAAAGACACACACATCACTAGAATAGCTGTAAAAACAGGTATTGATGAGAAGGCCTAGTCAATGACCATCAGAGGAAAACAGAGACCGCCATTAGCCAGACAGTCAATTGCTAAAGCATTCTGGGTAATTCTAGCACACACATACACCCAGACATGGGGATACACACATTGACAGCAAGAGGACACCCCTCAGGGACATCTTAACCACGTACACACATATACACACACGCTGAGACAAAAATTAAGGCAGGATGGCTTTTATACTGTGATGCTCTGTCCCTTCATTTTTCTGTCTTGTTCTTTTCCCTCCATGCTCTCTATAGCTGCCTTACTCTTCCTCTGCTTTTTAGATGTTTTTAGTCACTCCCTCTTTCTCTCACACCCAATGTCTCTCTCAGGGGTAAAGTGGTTGTTGGTTGTTCCTAGGGGGTCTTAACCAAGTCTCATTAGTGCAATAAAGTAGTTTGTGTGTGTGTGTCACTGTGTATGTGCATGAGTGGTGGTGATGATTGTGCATTAGCCAGCCATCTAATCAATGGGAAAAACCACTGAGCCCGGGTCCCTGCTTATGTTACCATCAGAGCTATTTATACGGAAACACACGTGTCCAGACACGCAAAAATCACAGCATATGGTTATGTGACAGCCATACACTGTCACACAGGGATACAGGGAGTTTGACTCATGCCTTTCAATTCATACTCAACTTCAGCTTCAACATGACAAAATTTCTTTCCACTGTCTCACCCTCCCTCTGCACCACTCCCCCACTCTTATCTGTCTTTTCTTGTGGGAGTGAGACAGATTAACGTCAATGCTGGTTTTACTTATCATACTGTACCCAGCACAACCCTCCAAGCAACAGAATGGGAGCAAACTGCAATACAATCAACACCGGGTGCAAGCAAAGTTGTACTACAACTGCACAGCACGTGCACACACAGCACAGCAATATACTGGTTGGCACCCTTTACTTATGTGTGGCGTATGGTGGTTACTTTTACTGATAGCGTTAGAGCCACCTCAAAACACCAGTTTCATTATCTTGGGTATTTTGTGATTTCTTCTTTCAAACAAGAAAGCATATACGAGCAATATACAACTTATGATGATAAAACAAACAGCTTTGTTGTCCACCTACTGTAGGTTCGATACAATTTCTGATATAGGCAATTCTTCACTTTTTCATGCACGCATATACAAACACAAACATTGACACACAAACCGTTAGAGCTTAATGAAGCAGAACTCAGTCGGGTGCCCATTAGCTTCATAATTAATAATTTCTCCCTGGCTCCTAACACACTTATCAACTTGCAGAGGAGGTTGCATGCATGTGTATGTGTGTGTAATTAAGTGTGTGGGGTATGTGTGCTTGTTTGTGCCTGCCAGTGTCTGTGCACTTTTGCAGATAAGAGATGTAGTTGGTAAGGGTAATGGCATATGCATGCAGACGTGATTGTTTGCATGTCACTGTCATGTGAAAATGTTTAACTTGATTCGAACTACAGGCTTTTAAATGTTTAAAAGTTGACGCTAAATTGATGGACAGTTAATGTGTGAAAACAGTAGCAAAAAAGATGCAATTAGTAAGTAGAACAGTGTTAAAAACAGACAACTTTTGAAATTACATACCACCATGGAAGGGGATCCATTGTGAATTCTCCATTTCCTCTTTCTTCTTTTTTTCCCTTCTAACTTGTTTTTACTGCTATGATCTATAGATTGTCAGAAAGGTAGAAAGAGAGAGAGAAACAGAAGGAGAAAAGCAAAGGGAAAGGAAAGAAAACATGAAATTGTTAGACAGCAATATCATAGGCCCCCTTTTCTAATTCTCTAAACTCTATTTCTTCCTTCCTTCTCTTTTTTTATTCCGTCATGTTTCCCCATCCCTTTTCACTGCATTCACTCTACCTATATCCCCTTTTTCACTTCCCTTCTCTCTATCTCTGTGAATAGAACATCAAAAGCCTCTGAGTTAGATGGGGAATGACAGTATTTGCTATTGGTATGCAGGAAGACATGTCTGCTCCAAAGTGTTAGTCTAAAGGCCTCGGCTAAGTGTTTGTCAAGACATAAAGCCATTGTTCTCCTCTCCTCTCCTCTCAGATCTCAGACCTCTCCCTTTTTCTTTCTCCATCTCCTTCTCTCGCACCACTTTTGTACTTTGATGGAACATTTTACTTCAGTGTGTGTGTGTGTATATGTGTGTTAAGTGTATATATGAGTCTAGTATGAGAAGGGTTTGTGTGTGTGCCGCTGTGCTTTAAGAAATTAAGCACTGACGCACAAAACACTGCAGTTTTGTTTTTTTAATAATCCAGTAAATTAACTAAAAAAAAAAAATGTAAACCTTGAACTTACACTTACTCGGTATAACTTTTTCACCTTTTTGGCAAACACAGGAAATAATTTCAATCAAAAATAGAAAATACCTAACCAAAATACCTGTTCATTGCCAATATATACAAAAAAAATCATTCTAACATCATGCTAAGAACAACTTTTCAATGTTTATTGCTTGCCAGAATAGTTTACATTGGCTCTTCCATCATCTATTTCAGGGGTGGGCAAGTCCGTGTCCTGCAGGTTTTAGATCTCACTCTGGGTCAACAGACCTGAATCCAATGATTAGTTCATCACCAGGCCTCTGGAGAACTTCAAGAATGTTGAGGATGTAATTTAGCCATTTAAATCAGCTGTGTTGGATCAAGGACACATCTAAAACCTGCAGGACACTGGCCCTTGAGGCCTGGACTTGCCCACCCCTGATCTATTTCATACCTCAATTATTATGAACTGTAATGAACTTCCGGTAGGACCAGGCAATTATTAACATCATTATTATATTTATGTATATTTTTATCATAATATTTTTACGAACAATTAATTATAACCTAAATTAGTATATGATTTGCATTTCAGAATGCAATCACATACGCCACAACACACTTTTCTGTATGAAACAAGTAAAAGCATGATTAGTTTTGTCCACAAAATCTGTAACTAATTTATAAGAAGAAGAAACATGGTTGAAAGCAGTGAAAGCACCCAGTGGAACAACACCATTGAAGCAAAGATAAAAATGGTCACTTCTTGTCATGGTCCTGGGTCTCTTGACCCAGC
Organism: Pelvicachromis taeniatus; assembly: GCA_015108175.1. NCBI lineage: Eukaryota > Metazoa > Chordata > Actinopteri > Cichliformes > Cichlidae > Pelvicachromis > Pelvicachromis taeniatus. The sequence goes on along the minus strand of VURO01046853.1, from coordinate 8,977 downwards.
GTTTTCAGTTTATTGTTGTTTTCTGTTACTGTTCAGACCCCTAGCCCTTATGTTTCTCTGTCTTCCCTTTGTGGTGTGTTTAGTTTTCCCCATCACTGTGTGTTCTGTATTTTTGCTGTCTGTTTTGGTTTATTGTGCTCCATGGTTTAGGTTCTGATTTTCAAGTGTGCAGTTGTGATTAGTTTCCCATGTTCTGATTAGGTTTGTTATCAGGGTACTGTCTCGGTGTTGGTTTTCCCTCTGCTTTCCATGTAGTCAAGCCCCTGTGTTTAGTCATGTCTCAGAGTCTGTCACTGTGCTTTTGTGTTCCGGTTTTATTTTGAAAGTTTTGTCTCATGTCAGTATTTTCAGTTTTGCTTCCCTATTCTCGTTAGCCCTGATGTCTCCCAGCCGTGTTCACCTCCTGCCTCTTGTTCCCCTCGTTATGTCTGGTGTATTTAAGTCCTGTGCTTTTTGTGCTCCCTGTCGTGTTGTTAACGGCTCTACCCTGTGCTGTGTGCCTCCTCGCGGGTCCCTGTGTTTCCTTGCGGATTGTTTTGATGCTCTGGTTTATTTTTGTATCTTTTCAATCAGCTAATAAAGCTGTTATTTGAGTTCCACTCTGGAGTCCTGCAAGTCTGCATTTTGGGTCCCTTTCCTCGTTTCTGCCTGCACACAGCCAGCTAGATCATGACACTTCTGGCAAGAACTTGTAGAAAAGAAAATTAAAAGCAAAAGCATGACACAAAGACGATTGTGGACCGTGAGTCCACCTGAGAAGATTGTATTAGCGTCTTTTAGATCATCTGTAACTGCGCTTTTGGCAATATGTGAAGCCACAACATATATGCAGTGTATGTGCTCACGAAATGCTGCAAAAAATTCATATTGATGTAGAACATACACATGTAGAACTGCTCAGGTAACTGCACAAGGAGCAGTTTTTAATTAAACCATAAATAGAGTTCTATGGTATAATTAAAAAAGTAATTTCATTTTTTTGTTGCTCCCTTTAACTCCCTGTCTTCTGTTTTCCATTATACACCCCCCCACCCACCCATCCATCCAGCATTCGATGACAGTTTTTCTTGTCAGTCACTGCCACCATCACTAACTTGGAGTGTATGTACACACCAGATTCCTACAAGGGTTATAACCAAACCCTGGAAACAAAAAGGAGCTCTTTCTTTGATGTCCAATGCAACATTTTATAGGGTGGAACTGTTAAGCACTGATAACCCTGCAGCATCTCATCTCTTGCGCTTTCTCCCTGTCTAACCCCCACTCTTCCACTATTGTCCTCCTCTCTCTCTGTCACTTCACCTCATACCTCTGTCCCTTTCTTTATTGTCTTACGGGTATTTTGTGGTTGTTATACAGTTCTCTTTTTTCCCACCTCTCTCTTTTCATCAAGTCAGTTTTCACAAGAGAGTTAGCATCTTGTAGTGGTGTTTGGCTGATCACCATTTGTGTGTATATGTGTGTTGTGTTACTAGGTGCTGTCAATGGTATGGCAGTGAGCCTAGTGGTGCCAGTAAAGGAGATTATGAGTTGATTCTGGCGAAGGAAACTGGTAATTCTTTTAAACCAACAAAGCTGTTCCATTAGCCCCCCGCTGGTGTCCTGAAAAACAGACACTATAATATTCCCAAAACACAACAGCGTACACAGCTAAGCATGCACACACATACCCTGCACTGATCTGAAAACACATTTGGCAAGGAACCACACTTACTCATGAACCTCGCCATAATTTCAAAACACATTCGGTCAGCTTCATGCAAATTTTGGACATGCACATGACAAATTTACAGTTTGCATCCAACCACATTCCCACATGCAGACCACATAAACATACAGGTATATAGACAGTAACACCTAAATTTAAATCAACAATGGGCTACAAACTCAACCTAAAAGCTTCTTGTTCTAACATCACTGAAATTCTTTTTAGCTGAAGCAGTTGATATATGCTTTATGGATGCTTTGTCCTTTGACGCTCCTATTTTCCTAATTCTTTGTGTGGAGTGACTATGTAGATGAAACACAAATATACATCTCTTTTAACCCCAATGACATACATACATACATAGACAATACATAGACAACCTCAATGTATTGAATGATTGTATCCAAGATAATAACTGCTGAATGGCACAGAACTGGGGTAGCTATTTGTCCCAATGCTTCTAATCCATTTACAACACACCTGATCTCCTCGTGTTTAAAGTTCAGCCAATATTATAAAAACGTCAGTGTCACTTTTTACAGTCACCTTAGCTTGAAAAATATGTCATCATAGTTGTCCAATTTGATTTTATGCAGCTTGAGCTTATATTACTAAGCTGATTTTATGCAGCTTAGTAATATAAGCTCAATTTTATCCAAAAGAACTCTTGCATCCTCTTATTTCCTCTAGGTAAGATTACTGAATTTCATTCCACCCTTATTTGAGCTAAAAAGGTTCACACGGCTTGTCCAAAATTTAGCACCCAGACCTATAATTAAAACCAATAAAAGAAAAGGTATCACTCCTATTTTAGTTTCTCTTCGTTGGTTACCTATTAATTTCAGAATTGAGTTTCAGATTTTATTTCTGTCTTTAAAGGCCTGATCTACCTTTCAGATCTCCTGAGCCAAGGCTTTGCTGGCCAATCCAAAATCTCAGCTGAGAGCCAAGGGTGATCGACCTGTTTCAGTCAAGGCACCCTTTCTTTGCAACTGTCTTCCTAAGGAGATCAGACTGGCAAGCTCGTTCACATGTTTTAAATATTGTTTAAAGACATATTTTTTATAAGCAAGACTTTTCTGTCCCTCCACTTTGAGTTTCTTCTATGTTGTACTTTCTAATTTGATCTTCCTAATGCAGGTTCTTAATCATTTTTAATTATTTTATATATACTTTTTATTTTCTGTTTTCCATTGTTATTGCTTTCAATGTCCTTGTGATGCTGGTATTTCACTACCTAATAATGTTTTAACTTCATCATTTATTTGATTTTTTCATTACGTTCCCATCTTGCATTCTGAAGCATTTTAATATTGTTATTATCATTGCTCAGATGCATATAAGGCTGTCACCTGAAAGTAGAAACAACAAAAACAAAACAAGCTTCATAAATGCACATAGTAAATAATCCATAATCTTCCATAAATAATCCATAAGACTACCCCAAATCACTTTGGGTTTTCCATTCTGCAACCTATGTCTTTAGGGAACTAATGTAACAAGAACTACAACGGGGTACTTATGAACCATGTTGAGTTTTTTAAAAATTTTTAAACAGAAACCAAACAATCAGCAGCCCTCTCAAAGAAAAAGGAACCGCTGACTAACTGCAAATAATAGTAGACTGAGCACACGAGCGTACAGAAAACAAACTGGCAGACACGCCAGACTAAGATAGAGTGGCAGGCAAACAAATGGACAGTAGATTGGGGCTCTATGACCTGCTGCTATGGGATACACACAGAGTAACACACAAACACACACATACCAGTTGGGATAACCAGACCTGCCATTGAACAGGATTACCTCTGTCATGGGAAGACTGGTATCCCCTCATCAGTGCACACACACACACACACACACACACACACACACACACACACACACACACACACACACACACACCATAATGGTTCACTGGGCAAGCTGATAAGAATGTGTGTGAATCTGTGTGTTTGTGTGTGTGCATGTATGCGTGTGCTAAGAAGTCTCTGATGGCAAGGATTAGGGACTCTTGACTCTCCCAGTCTCTCAGCAAAGACCCAACCAGCAAAAAACATGCTCTCTCTGTATGTCTGTCTCTCTCTCTCTCTCTCTCTCTCTCTCTCTCTCTCGCTCTCTCTCTCTCTCTCACTCACACACACACACACACACAGTATCAAGTGCTGCGTTGGATTTCACTTTACTGCTTGCTACAGCATATATTTGACTCTACAAAATGTTTTATACAGTAAAATTCAGTTGTTTGTTGAGAGCAATACACAGGTAGGTTGTTTGTTTCTCCTGATAATACTGTAAAAATAAAATATGGTGTGGCATGGTACCTGGAAAATATGCTTTGTTAGTATTATATGGCATTATTTACTGCTTTGGTGACTATAACGGTCAATTGTATGAATATGCACATGCAGGACTTAAATAACTGGAGGATAAAACGGATCTCATGCATTCTATATTTTCCAATACCAATGAACTTGACTAAATTGTAAATGCAAAAATTGTCCTTTAAATAAATGGGTTAAAGTTGACTGGAGTAAAAGGCCTGTTGGGCACAGATATTCATACAAGGTCTAACCTCATATACTGTAACACATGCTTAGCCTTTGACCTTAGGCATTAGAAGGGTCCAAGCTTTGCTGAAAGTGTGTGTTTAAGTGATATGGTCAACATGCTGGCTATGTACCACAGGCCTTCAAGCTGGCAGTAGTTAAACCGTTACTTAAAAAGCCATCTCTGGACCCAGCGGTGCCAATCTCTAATCTTCCTTTCATATCAAAAATTCTTCAAAGAGTAGTTGTCAAACAGCTAACAGATTATCTGCAGAGGAATGGCTTATTTCAGTCAGGTTTCAGAGCCCATCACAGTACAGAAACAGCTTTAGTGAAGGTTACAAATGATCTTCTTATGGCCTTAGACAGCGAACTCATCTCTGTGCTTGTCCTGCTAGACCTCAGTGCAGTTGCCTAAAAGAAACATGATGTTTAACCAAATAGTTACTCTGGGTGGCATTACCCGTAACACTGCCAGAAATCTTTTGACCAGGATATATCCTCCAGTGAGCACATTAAACACACATGTAGGGCTGCTTTTTTTCATCTGCACATTGCTGAAATTAGAAAAATCCCATCTCAGAGGGATGCTGAAAAACTAGTTCATGCATTCATTGCTTCTAGGCAAGATTACTGTAATTTACTATTATCAACTCTGAAAGTTTTCTAAAAAAATCCTTCAGTTAATATAAAAATGCTGCAGCAACTAATGTGGATGAGAATGATATATAATATTTACCTGATATTAGCTTCTCTTCACTGGCTACTAGTTAAATCTGGAATTGAATTTAAAATTCTCCTCCTCACATGAAAAGTCTTGAACAATCAAAAGCTACTGTAGCTCTGTCAAAAAGCTAATGAAGATTCTGATGGGAAAGATTCTGATATGTAGTGAATCGCAAAGCAAGAAAATGTAGCACAAAAGAAAAGGCACCCATTAGAGAACAGGTTGCAAAGTGCTTTAGAGTATTGCAAAAGACTTGGCCTGAGTACAGTCCGTGTGTGAGTGGCCTGAGTGATAAGGGTTAATTAGAACATGGCTTTGATTGGGCAGGTGTGGGGGGATAGTGTTTGTTAACAGTCCAAATGACCCAGGGGAATAAGATATTTGTGATTCTGGAGGTGTGAGACTTGACTGACCTGAGGCATTGACCAGAAGGCAGGGGGTCAAACAGGTGGTGGGCAGGGGGTCAAGCAGTGTTGGGCAGGGTGAGAGGGGTCACCTGTGATAGCCCTGGTTTTCTGCTCTGGCAATGCTATACAAAGAACAGTCTTTCAGCCTGAAAGCTGTTACGAGTTCTGATCAGAGCCTGTACCTCACTTGCCAGCCAAGGTTTTCGTTTGGGAAAAACCCTGATGGTTTTGGTCATTGCCACATTCTCTACACATCACTTAATTAGAATCGGACCGACTGAGTAAAGGTTTCCAGGTTCAGCTGTTTAAACATGGACCAGTCTGTGAGATCAAAACATTCCTGTAGCTTGAGCAGAGTATCATCTGGCCATGCTTTAATGACCTGGGTGCTTGGAGGGGTTTGTTACCTGAGGGGGGTGTAGGCAGGAATTTTGGAGCAGAGAGAAGTGGTCAACTTATCCTGGTTGGAGAGGGATGTGGCTCAGTACATGTGATCCAGTGTTCTGTCCCGCCTGGTAGGACACATAACATATTGGCGGAATTTGGGGAACACAGATTTCGAATATGCCTTTTTAAAGTCCCCAACAATTCTGTCCCCGCCCCTTCTTTTATCGGAGTCTTTCTTGAGGTTTGGGGTGCTGCCCGGTAGCTCCAATGAGGAATCAGGGATTTGTGGATGGACCCAGGATTCAGTTACAATCAGTTGACAACACTCCTGGCCAAAACGATTGTAGTAAAAAACTGATTGTAGCTCCTCCATTTTGTTTGCATGGGATCTGGGGTTGGTGAGGAAGATGGAGGGAAGCGGGGGTTTATGTTGTTTATGTTCCTTTATGTAACCTTAAAGGATCTATTGTTAACATCTTTGTACCAGATACCTTTGAACCTCTAATGGAGTCAGTGACTCAATGAATCAGGCTGTTCTGGGAGCAAAAGGGCGATTAACACAATATTAGGCATAAGGTTATACTTGATTGGTGTGTATGCATGTGTGTGCAGTATCTTCAATATTATGTCAGTTTGTCCAGTTCTGAGTCTTTGAGATGGAGGAATATGTATACAAATTACAATTAATGCATTTTTTTTTATAACACCCTTCAATTAAAGTTGAAAGGCTGGACTTCAATTACTTATTTATTGTCTTTAAAATCCACTGTGGTGGTGCAAAAATACACCACAGTGTATTTTTGCACCACCACAAAAATACACTGTGGTACAGTGTACCACAGAAAATACACAAATATACACCACAGTGTATTTTTGCACAGACACGAGCAATACATTGTAGATACATACTGAACACATCAAATACATGAAGCAAGATATATGAAATCATGTAGCAAAGAAAAAAATGATAAACAACTTTGCAAATCAGGACTTTATGTTCAAATATCTGCTAAGAAACCACAACTAAGGAAAATCAAAAAGCAGAAAAGATTTGTTTGAGCCAAGAAACACAAGGAATGGACTTTAGACCAGTGGAAATCTGTGCTTTGGTCTGATTGAGTCCAAATTTGAGATCTTTGGTTCCACCTGCCGTGTGCGATGCAGAAAAGGTTAATGGATGGTCTCTACATGCATTGCTCCCACTGTGAAGCATGGAGGAGGTGCAATAGAGGTCTGCCAACTCCTCTATGGTCAAGTTGAAGGCAAGTGATCATCAGGACACAAGGAAAAATGTTGGAGCTCACGACAGGAAGTTCGGCACTATCAATCATTCTGATTTTTCCAAGAGATACACTATATTGCTACAAGTATTTGCTTGTCTGTCGTCATATGCATATGAACCTGAGTGCCATCCCATTTCAAGCCATAGAGTTTAGTATGATGTCTTCTGGGAACACTTTCCACAAGGTTTAGTAGTGTTTTTAATGGGGGCATTTGCACTAATTCATCCCAAAGGTGTTCTATCGGACCGGTGTTCACAGGACTCTGTGCCCACCAATCAAGTTTTTCCACACCAAAATCGATCATCCATGTATTTATGTTCCTACAAAGTTGGGAGCATGAAAATATCCAAAATGTCGTGGTATGTTGAAGCATCAAGAGTTCCTTTCATTGGGACTAAGGGGCCCAAGTTCAGAAAAAAAAACCCAGACACCCTGTTCAGTCAAACTTTAAATTTAGCACAATGCAGTCAGACAAGTACCGTTCTCCTGGCAACTGCCAAACCCAGACTTGTCCATCAGATTACCGGATGAGGAAGCATGATTCATTACTCCGAAGAACATGACTCCACTGGACTAGAGTTCAGTGGCGGTGTTCTTTACACCACTGCAGCTGATGCTTTGCATCATACGTGGTAGCTGCTCAGCCATGGAAACATGGAAGCTCTCTACATACTGTTCTTAAGCTAATCTGAAGGCCACATGAAGTTTGGAGGTTTGTACCTACTGACTCTGCAGAAAGTTAGGGATCTCTGCACACTATGTTCCTCACCATCCACTGACCCTGTTACATGATTTTATGGGGCCTACCACTTCATGGCTGAGTTGCTGTCATTCCCAATCGCTTCCACTTTGTTATAATACCACTAACAGCTGATTGTGGAATATTTAGTAGCAAGAAAATTTCAGACTGAACTTGGTACACAGATGATGAAATTCACTAAGATCCTGAGAGCAAACCATTCTTTCATAAATGTTTTTAGAAACAGTCTGCATATCTAGGTGCTTAACTTTATACACCTGTGGCCATAGAAGTGATTGGAACACCTGAATTCAATGATCTGGATGGGTGAGTGAATACTTTTGACAATATAATGCATGATAATCGGATTAATATCACAGTGTTGACAGTGTCAGCACAAAGTGAAAATGTGTAAACTTTGTAAATGTATAATTCATACCAGAGCTATTGTACTTGATTACATTAAACAGGTGATTCCATTAAAGCACACAATGAATGGACAAACATGTGAACAGAAAAAGTGAATGGCAATCCTCTTGTTCTCAGACCTCCTGTTTTAATAATATTACTTCATAAGACAAAGCTTTCTTTGAGATAAACAGAAAGCCTCAATACCTTAAGTCAACACTGAAATTTGAAATGAATATGAATACAGTGGAACCCTGGGTTAAAAGCAGCTCTGTATACAAGTATTTCGATTTACGAGCTGTGATCAGAGCAAAATTTCTCCCTGGTGTACGAGGCCGATACGTCACCGCTGTAATAATGTGAATTATTGTTTATAAGATGATTTGTTCCACAGTGGATTGTGTTGCTGCACGGATGTTTTAGAGTGTGACACGAGTAAGTTGGTGTTGGGCCGGAACGTTAGGCTGTATGCTGTTGATGTACATGGCAGAGAGTTAACCTGAGTCATCTGACTTATTAATAAACCTTACTACCCCGTTGGGTAGAAAATAGATATTCTGGAGTCTGTCGTGAATGAGACCAAAATATAACAACCACTAGTTTCCGCTTCGCCTTTCTTACCCGGAAACTTCTACCCTGAGCCGTTTCAAGGCTTATCCCTTTATGATGACACCTGCTTGGCTCAAGTCCGTCCGTCCGTAGGTACAGTTAAGAAAGTGCAATTTTAGTTTTGTTTGAAGTTTAAGAAAGTGTTGTTTTACTTTTACCG